>JASANB010001319.1:0-12584 GCA_030248155.1 Sabatieria punctata
ATAAGTGGTTCGATTTTGCGCTTAACAGTAGTACACATCTTGACAAAGGTGAGCTAAGAGTATCTTCTGATCAAGCCCGCTCTTAAGTTATTGAAATTGAGTCAAGAGGAAGGGGCGAACCTCAATTCAACAGTGTATGTCATTAAATTTTAACCGCAACATATTTTGTTGCTAAATTGTATTTCAATTTTCTATTATACTTCCTGGTAAGTAGCAGTGCTTAGTTTGAGAGTAATTTGCACATTTACGGTCTGTCCATCCCAACTGTTTCGACTTGCGACTCCAGTGGCTACCGACGACGACCTGCTGATCGCCAATCTACTGTACCGACTCAACAGGTTGAAGTGAAAGGGCTGCTCCTCAAACTACTCGTCCACCTGTTTTCTATCCCCGATTAACTGTAGATAGCATTAGCTATGTGGTATGGCTGCCAACGAACCGGACAGAATGTTGTCAGTTTAATTAAAACTCTTACACAACTATAAAAATTGGTCAATATTCAATCTAGGAAAATTGACATTCTCTTCGATAAATCTCGCTACAGACAATAGTTTGGCTTCTTCAAAACTGTCGGCAACTAACTGCAAACCGAGCGGCAATCCTTTGGCCGACAGAGCCACAGGCACGGAGACTGCACAGACGCCTGTAACGGTGGAATCAGTTCGTACAGTACCTACAGTACTCGACAGTCACCACTAACCAGCCATGTTAACAGGTTGCGTATAAAAGTCGTCCATTCGTTCTCGCTCATAGCCTCCGTCTGCTGCTTTAAAATTTGAATACAACGGAGCATCGGTAGAGGTCACCGGTGTAAGCAACAAATCGACTTTTTCTTCCAAATCCATTCCAAACTGCCACGGCCTGAACAGCTTCCAGAAGTCTTCAGCTATCAGTCGCCGAACTCGCATTGCCTGTACTAGGTAATCGTCGTAGTGCCTGAAACTTGCTCACTACCTAGCTACTTATTTCCAGTAACTGTTGAAATAACAAAAATACCATACTCTCTTAAAAGGAAGTAGTTTCCGGCCAGAATCCTTCGTCTGACCACCTCGTTCAGAGCCTCGGATCGGACCCCAGCGTACATGCTCGATACAGAATGACCGTCTTCCGGTCTTCGGTAGCCATACTCCACACCGTCGTATCTACAGTTGTTGTTGTAAGTTTTTGTCCTTTAGGACTAGGAGTAGCCAACTGTTATAGAGCAGTTAGAGACAGAAGGTCCGGCAACCTCCTTGACAACAACCCTCCCCTTTTGCTGTCGGTGTGTGCAAGACAGCTAAGGTCTGGTCCCCATTTATCTACTTGCCATTGCTGACTTGGTTGGGCTTTGTGTCCACTACTTCCCATCGCCTCGACAGGTTTCGAAACCACAAACACACCGCTTCCACGGGTGCCGGGGCCGCCGTGACACACGGGATAGCGTAAAGTACCCATGGCCAAGACGCGACGCGCGATACAGTAAGCAAGAAATGAAAGTGAGACGGGATAACAAAAGAACCTTAGAAGCTTTACCTAGCCATATTAGAAGCGATCTCGCATTCACCCAAAACGTGGTAACAGACGATTGAGAATTGTGTGTGTGGCAAAGAGACTTCCCGAACTATACACCCGCCTTCTATTTCCAGCAGTTTCGCTACTTCGTTCCAGACTGCCCACATTTCGGCCGACAATGCCGGGTTGTAATACTCCTGAATTATAATGACCTGAACTGTTTAATAAAACAATTTCTAATCTTCATGCTTGCCTTAGGCACTCCGATAACGAGATTCTTTGGCAAAGCACTAATTTGATTGGCTTTGAACGGCTTTGGTGAGTCAATTGAGGTAGAATCCTTAGGATCCCTGACTGCTGTGCACTCTAAATTTCACGGTATGTAAAACATAAATTACCTACAGGACATACTGTAGTTTGTGAAATTACCGTACCGGATTTTCTTAAAAAATAAGCTCTCTAAAAGGAGCTCGCTTAGGTGTGAAAGTCACAAATTTCATTTTCGAAATAGAGCGAAATTTATAGATAAAATTGTAAAAGGCAGACTTAAACTAAGTACTGGTTGCTTCGATAAAAACTTTTTGATTGGTTATACTGCCGCTTCAATAAAAAAATTACCTAAAGCCCAAGCAACATCATCCACGGATTGAGCAAAAATGGCAGGAACGTCCAACGAATTTACTAAAGGAATTAAGCCGTGTCTCGACAATAATCCATAGGTTGGCTTCAGACCGACCACACCGCAGTGGGCTGCAGGATTTCGAGAGGAACCACCAGTATCAGAACCCAGAGCTCTAAATTGTTCAGGTCAAACAGTCTGGTACTTAACGCCGTTTATGGTACTGGCACCATATGGTACCGGTACCTAGGCTAGTGGCACCATATGGACTGGACTGGTCGACTTGCCCAGGGAACGGTTTTTTGATTTTAGTTTGTCAAAGACTACCCGTGGCCACAATTTAAAGTTGTTTGTAAAACGCACAAACTTAGATATTCGCAAAAACTTTTTTGCTAACCGTGTTATTAGCATTTGGAATAGCCTCCCCATGGAAACTGTAAATGTACGCACAGTCTCTGTTTTTAAAAATCTGGATGTGAGTAAGTTCTTGAAGGGTAGGGCTTTAGAAGCCGGACAAACGGCCCAGCCCTCCCTCTGATCTGGTTGCATTATTTTTCGTTGTGTTTTTATATTGTATTCTGTTGTTATGCTTAGTAGGTTGTCGGATAAACTTATATATGCTACCCCACGTTCCCGGCCTGTGGTAGTACCATATGATGCCATTAGCCTAGGTACCGGTACCATGTATGGTACCACTACCATATGGTGCGAAATCTGAACGTAGTGGTACCATATGGTACCGGTACCAATGCCAAGGTAGGGGTACCATATGGTACTACCACAGGCCCTGAACGTGGTGTACCATATGGCGTCACTAGCCTAGGTACCGGTATCATATGGTACCGGCACCTTATATGGTGCCAGTACCATAAACGGCGTTAAGTGCCTGAGTGTCAACCGTGAATAGTCGACTAAACAATACATTTTGGCCAGACCGCAAGCAACGGCGGCGGCGCTGCCCCCGGACGAGCCGCCGGCGATGAACCAATCGGAGTCAAGATCGCAATCGAGACACACCCTCAAAGTCCACGGGTTTTTTACTGGTCCGTAGTAACTCTCGGTACTAGAAGCACCCATACAAAACTCATCCAAATTCGTTTTGCCAACCATTAGGCCGCCTGAAATCTAAACCTTGGTAATTTTCAGGCCTGGCAACTTCGACGGTCGAGTAATTAATACCTTTGTCCAACAACTTCTGAACAACCGTAGCTGTGTAAGGAGGCACTAGAGTGGAAAGCATTTTAGAGCCACAGGTTGTCAAGGTCCCGCATGTTCTGAAAGGCACAATGTCTATCGCATGAACTGCTTGAAACGGCGCATTCTTACGCGAAACAATCCTTGACAGCCAAAGTAAAAGAACTGTTCGCGTCAAAATCGGTCAGACAAGTTTCGAACAAATTTGTGATGAATATATTGAGCCGCGATAGCTTCTGGGCTCTGGCTGCCAGCTCCTGAAGACCTCTCAGACTCAAAGACTTGTTTGTCATTCTGAAAGAACATTCTATACACGCTTAACAAATTTGTCAGCCAAGGGGAGAAAAGGTGAAAACATAATTTTTGTGCGTAAAACAGTCAGGTACTTAACGCCGTTTATGGTACCGGTACCTAGGCTAGTGGCACCATATATGGTACCGGCACCCATAGCCATGGGTAGGGTTACCATCTATGGTGCCACTAGCCTAGGTACCGGTACCATAAACGACATTTAAGTGCCAAACTGTAAAATTAGTACTTGGTTTTCAAACTACGCTCGCTCGAGATGGTCTCATTTCAAATACCATCCGCCTACATTGAGTAACAAACTAATAAAAATATACACATAAGAGGAGCATAACCGTGTTGTGTATCAACAGAAAAATAGCGCGGAAGAGCGGAGTTTTATTTACACTAGCATCTACTATAAAGAGTCGCTCTCCATTTCAACACCCATAATCTCCTGCTTCAGATCTACTTTTATCTCCGGCTTTTCTTCTGCACTGTCTCCGGAGTCACTGGAGTCCTGGCCGATTTGCGCCAGCACATCGACTACATTTTCGAATTCCTTCTGCATCATCTGGGCAAAGCTGACTTGCTGTTGCGCCAGCGAAATGAACTGTCCGTAAGAGAAGGGAGGAAGGCCGGGCGTGCCGGACGGTTCGTCGCGAATTGGAAAGCGCAAATACTTGTCCAGCAGTCTTGACTGACGGCTCGATTCTAGCACCAACATCTGCAATTGCTGCATCAGTTTTTGCTTTGCTAACAGACAGACACTCACAAACTGGGCCTCAATCTGGTCGCAGACTTCGTAGAATCTGTCCAGGGCCGACTGGAAGTGTTTGTGCATCACCGGTCCCTTGGAAACTGGCTTCTCCGGTGACTTCTGCTCCCCTCCCTCTGCCTCTGCTACTGGCCCACTCGAACTGCCTATCGCTCTCGTGTTCACTCGCACTGCTTCGGCCGCCACTCGGAACAGAATCTAGAATAGAAACGTAGAGCTAACACGGACACGGTTGTTGATATTTTTTAAATCGTCTACAAGCTGTCCAGGTATTTGTTATAACCACTACTCCGCTTTTGCTCTTTAGATAAACCGGTAAGAGAGAAAACACCTAAAGCGTAAACACTACTGCAACTTTAGAATTTTCACCAAAAATTGCTTCACTGCCACTGGTTAGAATGATCTAACGGTGGCATTTCTTAGGCTGTGGCTAGTGAAAAGGAAACGTTATACTGTGCTGGATATGCTATGCTAGATAAAATGTTGGCTGGTGTGAAATCAAAACTGCACGAACATACATGAATTGTTTGTTTAATCTGACAATTGACTTCAAAACAAATTTTAAGCATTTAAAAAACTTTTTAAACTTAAAAAATTTAAGTTTTTCAGTTTTTGTTGCAGATTTATTCTTATTATTATTGAGCATAACAGACATGCACACTGCAATAAATTCCTCAAGGGAGAGGGATCCGAATTTAAGAAAGTTCTAAAACGTCTGGAAATGTGTTTTAGCACACAAACTTCTTGCCTTAATTATAAGTAGAGGGTGTGCCAAATTCGGTTACCAAAACGGTCTTTTAACGGATTTTTAGCCAAAAAATTGGTGATTTCTGAGCCTGTTTGCTACGTATTACTGGAGAACATACATGTAACAGGTCATCCGCCGAAGGGGGACGGGGTTGGGGGGTCTGGCACCGGCCGTGGGAGTCTGAGCCCAAATTTTGGGAGGGGGTTGGTCACTAAAAAAGGCTAAAAAAATCGCAGTTTTTGGCTAAAAATCATCAAACATCGCTAATTTGGGTTGAAATACAGCTAAAAAGTGCTGTTATACAGGCAATTTTGACAATTTTTGTGCCTGAAATTGTAAAAAAATTGCAAAAATTTGCTAAAAAATTACTTACCAGAAAAATCAGAGGGGGGGGGGGTCGGGGAGGGTCTGGCCTAAGTCGGGTGGGGTCAGACCCCTGTTACATGTATGCTGGATAAACTATTAGTACTTTAATTTTCGGGTGGGTCGGGGCTAGGGTTAGGGGTAGGGGTGAGAGCGGTTTTGACCTTTCTAGCTAGGGGGACCCCAACCACCTAATAAGCATACATGTAACAGCTCCGGGCCGACCTGGGGGGAGGGGGGAATGGGGGCAGGTTTCCTCAGGTGGGGGGTCGAGGGGGGGGGGGTTTCGCCCAGGTGCGGGGTCCCAAATTTCAAAAAGCTCCAAAACGCCTAGAAATGCGTTTTTAGCACGTTTTTCTCAGTAAGGACGCTAAAAATCGCTAATTTAAGCTGCCAAATAGCGTTTTAAAGCTAAAAACAAGCAAAAAATGACAAAAAGAGCTTCCAAAAACACCGATTTTTCTTAAATATCAGCAGTGGAAACGCCAAATTCGGTTTCCAAAGGCTTTTCAAGTGAATTTTAGGCTAAAAATTAGTGATTTCTGACCCAGTTTGTTAATACTGGAGCCACTACTAGTACTTGTATTTTTTGGTCAGGGGGAGGGGTCCCTAAACCTGTCTCAGGGGGGGGGGGGGGTGGGGGGGGGGTGGGGGGGGGGGTTTGGCCTTTCCAGCAGGGGGGTAACCCCCAAACCCCCCTAGTACATGTATGCTAATAAGTGTTTGCCGAAGCAACCTTACCTGCATAGCCATCTTCAAATCCTGACTGATCAAATTTCTGGCGGTCAGAAAAGGATCGGCTCCGAAGGTGGACGGCCCGGTGTCTTGGCTTTGCGGTGGTTGCTGCTGCAGCATCTGTTGCTGTTGTTGTTGTTGTTGCAGCATTTGCTGCTGCTGAGCGTGCATAATGGGTTGTTGTTGAGTTTGTTGGTGTGGCATCATCCCCATACCGATGGGGGCCTGTGAGGTCATCGGTGTACCCATTTGCAAGTTGTGTTGTTGGAGGGGCATGGTCATATGAACGGGCATTGGACCGGAGGGGGTCGGTTGCATCATGGGCATGCCAATTGTAGAGGGGGGCGCCATTGAGTGGGGGGTCATCATGCCCGGTTGGTGGGGCGGACCGCCGTACATGGCTGGGGGCGGGTAGCCACCACCTCCGCTTGACATATATCTAGACAGAAATTAGAGTAGTTCCTGGTCCCCAGTAAGAGCAGTATCTTGGACACAAATCACATTTGCAGTACCATCACCCTCTCCACTTCAACCCCCTCATTCGCCGCTACCCCTTTAGCCTATCTATCTACTACCCTTAAACGTTCATTCAGAATTTTTTCGTATAAGGTAGCTACCATAAATCTGGGTGGTGGTACTCACAGCACAGCATCACTTGGTTGGAGGGAGGAATTTACCATACATACTACACTTCACTCACTAGGCTGGACGCTAATTAATTACGGATATACATACTCGCAAGTATCATATTTATTAGGTAGTAGGCATCTACCGATATAGCCAGGAACTCAGGCAATCCATCTGCTGATGAGATGACCAACAAAGAAGAACTAACCTCCTCCTTCCAAAGAAGAAGAAATTAGGTATTATTGGTGCGGTGGAGTGGAGACGGGGCGTTTGTTGTGAGAGCGGTTGAACTGAACGCTCGCAGTGGATCCTTCTTCCTTTCTTTCCTATCCTGGCATCGAACGAAAGATCGAATCGAAAATCGAAATACCCTTTCGCATTCCTTTTCATCCGTTGGCGTCGGGCGGGCGCCTACTTTCGAATGACGACGTGCAAATCTATTTTATGATAAAATTGCGCGAAAACGAAAGCAAAACGCAGGGAATGAGAAATTTCGACCATCTTAATACATGAAGACAACGATATTTCAGTGGTCAGAGACTGTATATTATATCTTTTTTTTAAATGAGAAGACATGGGTAGAGATGATGATGAACCAATATGTTGGATTTGGAGTTTTTCCGATATAAGGTATTATTGGGTTTTTACCGACAATACCCACTAATATTTTACAATAGATATTTTGAAGAATGTTTGTATTATTGCGCATTTTATTTGAAAATTTGCTATTCCAAAAGTATTTTTCGTTGAATAAAATGAGTTCAGATGACCTTAATTACAGGCACATGGCATTATGGTGTTATTATGGATCTGTAGAAACTAACTTGATTTTCTGTTTATGTGTTTTATTGCAGCACAAATTTTACATGAAAACAAAATACTTCTCATCTGTCGCGTCTTGGCCATGGGTAGTTTACGCTATCCCGTGTGTCACGGCGGCCCCGGCACCCGTGGAAGCGGTGTGTTTGTGGGTTCGAAACCTGTCGAGGCGATGCGAAGTAGTCGACACAAAGCCCAACCCAGGCCGTCGAAAGTCAGCAATGGCAAGTAGATAAATGGGGACCGAACCTTAGCAGTCTTGCACACACCGACAGCAAAAGGGGAGGGTTGTTGTCAAGGAGGCTGCCGGACCTTGAGTCTCTTCCTGCTCTATAGCAGTTGGCTACTCCTAGTCCGAAAAGGAGAAAAAGTTACAACAACATCTGTGTTCTTTCATTTGGCGCCCGGATGCAAGCAACTGCGAGGATGCGAACTTTATAATCCGTTTTTCATTTAAATTCCCGGCCCATTCCCCACCGAACAGCCTAACATTCAAACCAGTACATAAAGTCAGTGTGGTGGGGATTTGGTCTCACCCATGTGCTTTCTGTCAAGTCGCCAGTGTTTAAGAACTTCTCGTTCATAACCTCAACTCTGACATTAATCGGGTAAGAGTTTATTTGAGAACAGAATTACGGGGATATCGACCCATGTCACAAATTCCAGTCTCGTCACAAATCCAATCTTCGTAATGCTGCAGATTCAAGAAAACCGATCGATGACCATCCACTCTTTTAGAAGGATTATCACACGGTTCTAGGTCGCCGTCTGAAACACTGTGCTGTGGTGTAAACTTTTTTCGAAAAGAAAAACTACAATAAAATACATGTATGTTCACAACACCGGGTAGAGATGCTGAGTCTAGATAAAAGGAGGTTGAAAACTTACTCCAATGACTTTCGTCGAAAACACCTATAAGCACGTCCGTCCACCGTGAAATATAGGCGTCGGCAACTTTTTTGTACTTCAAACAAACGTATTTGCACTGCTGTTCGCAGTGCTCTCTGTTTCTCCTGCAACTCTCATATTTTCGCGCTTGTCTCTCGTTGCACATCTGACGAAATTGCATCGCAGGACAAACGCTGAAACTTAAAGGTGCGTCTTCAATCTTAGACATTAGATAGTAACACGACCGTTGATATTTAGAGAAGATTTTCGTGCTTGTGTGCCATTCTGTATTGTAATCGCTGAATCGTAAGCATCTCGAGCAAATTCTGTTGTTGGAAAAGTGGTAAGAAGCTTCAAAAACGTTAATCCGCATTGTCAATCCACCACCTGAATCACCCTGAAATCGCCGTAAATTGTGGAACTGAATACTTATACAGGGTGTGTCAAAAAAAACAACCCAGCAGAGTTTTTGCTGTAGCAACCACAAATCTCAACCGATTTGAATGAATCCTGCTTTAAATGAAAGATAAATAAATTCTTGAAAGACTGGTGAAGGCCCTATTAAGATACGATGCTTAGTTCCTGAGATATTTTCCTTCAAAGTCAAAACAGAGATTTTGGCAGTGAACAAGAGCGATTCCGTTGCACTTCACAACAAAACGGATTCCTACTGCTGAGGGGCAACAAGACTTTTACAAATGAAGTAACCAAGCATGTGTGGCACCGCAAAAACCTCGTTACGTTAGCCCTGAGCAGTAGGAATCGGTTTTATTATGAAGTGCAACAGAATAATAAAAATCGCTCTTGTTCATAGCCAAAATCTGTTTTGACGTTGAGTGCAAATATCTCAGGAACCAAGCATCATATCTTAATAAAAGCTTCGCCAAACTTAAAAGAATTAATTTATCTTTCATATAAAATAGGACTTACTGAAATCGGTTGAGATCTGCGGCTGCTACAGTAAAAAATCTGCTGGGTTGTTTTAATCTCTGTTGTGCACTGCCAAAATCTCTGTTTTGATTTTGAAAGCAATTATCTCAGGAACTAAGCAAAGCATCTTAATAAAAGCTACACCAGTCGTTCAAGAATTTATTTATCTTTCATTTAAAGCAGGATTCATTCAAATCGGTTGAGATTTGCGGTTGCTACAGCAAAAAATCTGCTGGGTTGTTTTTTTTGACGCACCCTGTATAATCGGTTTATCATTTTGCGCAAACTACATTATGTAGTGCACAGAAAGCCATCTCAGACAAGCTACAGAACTCTACTTTTCTCTCTCTGTTTGTGTACTGTGTACACGTGTAATATTTCAGCGCCCGTTTGTTGTCTTTGTTATTAATTACATTTAATTACATTGTCGTGTCAGGACCATGCGTCAGGCGTAGGGGCAGCCATCTTGGATTTTCAAATATTCGAATGTTTTTGTTCGCTCGATTGTGAGTGTGTACTTGTTCGAGATTAATCCCTGTCATCCCTTGCTGCCGTATTGAACGGATAAACTGTGTCGTAAAACCAGTGGCACTTGCGTAATTCTGGTCTTCACTTCTCCGTCAGCGCTCAGCGAGTGTGTAAGACAATTTTTATTAATTCTCGCTCATTACGTTATCACTCCATTCGCTCGTAATTGCCGATGTTCTTCCGGCTTCTTTCTTCTTCCCTGGCTAGGCCGGGTGTTCTCGTTAATTATTGTCTCGCTTAGAGGCAGTTGCCTTCTTTCTTCTTTTCGCCGTGTTCTGTAATCCGGCGTGTCTGTAACTAATTCGTGATTATTTTATGTACCGTGCTAACAGCCCGGTATTACCTACGACGTACGTACGTACGTACATTCCTGCCTGGTTGTATTAACAGCCCGGCCTTTCTACTCCGTCCTGCCTGGTTGCATTAACAGCCCGGCTTCTCAACTTCTTCTCCTTGCCTGGCTTAATTTTAACAGCCCGGCACCATCTACATTCCAACTTATCGCAACTCCATTGCCACCTCCGCAACGTCGGCGTCCGATTCAGTCCAGCTATAACAATAGAGGCGCAGTGCAATTGGAGGTTCCGAACCGAGATGCCGAATCGCAAGAAAAACAAAGGTGATCAATACCAGTTGGTACCTAGCAAATCGACGAAAGAGGCCATGAGCAAGGCGCCGGAAATTGAAGAATCACTGTCCTCCGTCAGTGTTGTCAGCGCAAAAGGCAAAAAGGGTGGTCATCCGCCGCAGCCACTAAGTCGCAAGCAACAACGCAGGCAGAACAAACTTCAAGAACGGCCATCCTCTGTCTCTACCGAACAGCTAGCCGCTGACGATGATCAACCTGAATTTTCTGAAAATGACGCCCTCATTACGGACAATGGCTCAGAGTTGCAACCTAAATTGGTAGAAAGTGGTGAACTGGCCGTTACGTTCGGTCCAGCTACGCGAGCGCAGCAGCGCCAGTCGACGGTTCACGATGACCTGTCAACAACTCAACGACAGGCTGTTCTACAGGCTAACCAAGAAACAACGCTGCTTCACAAAGTGTCCACTGAGGTGAACAAAAATTTGACGTCGGTCATCCAACAACAGGTCAGACTGCAAGTGAGAGAAGAGTCTGATATGCTCCGAGAAGACTTAACTCAACAGACCGACCAATTGAGACAAGACATGAGTCAACGGCTAACTAGTTTCAGTGATGCCTTCGATACCAAACTGGTTAGAGTGGAAAAACAAGTTACTGGTGTGCAACAACAAATTAACAATGTTGGAGAACAATTATCAGCTGAGCAGAAAGGGTTGCGAGAACAATTGTCAACTGATCAGAGAGGTTTGAGAGAAGAATTGACAGCTCAAATGACGGCTGGTCAGCAGGAGTCAACTAATCGACATAAGGAGGTACAAGAACAGATGGCACAAATTCTGAGTGCTTTGCTGGTAAACAAACCGGTCAGTTCAATTGAACCGGACACTGGAATCCCAACTGACAGCAACATCTCAGACAACGAGGACCAAATGGCACAGAATGGTTTCCAGGTGGTGCGTAAGAAACACCGCCAAGTCTACAGTCGCTCAGTGCCGCCAAAAGCCAGAGATTCAGCAGCTAATGTTGCGGTCAGAGAACAACAACTAGCTCGTGAACGAGAGCAGGCCGCTGAACGAGAACAATGGATGGCGGTTAGAGAACAACAACAAACCGCCGAAAGAGAGCGAGTGATGGCTGGTTTTAAGGCACAATGGAAGGATTTCTCCGATAACATTCAGCAATTAATCGGTCGCGTTGATAAACAGACCGGCTTGAACTACGACTACAACTGTGAGGTAGCAGAGCGCTTCGGTCTGATGCCACCGTCACGCCCCGAGCCAAAGCAATTCCCCGCGGCTATTCACCAGGAACGGGCAGACGCTTTGGTGGATCGTACGCGTACGTTAACACAGTGGCAGGCAACGCTAACAGTGTTGGAAGTTTGGGCTGCGGAGCTGCGTGAGGAGTGGTCAACATTGGAAGAACAATACCATCGGATACAAAAGTTCCGGGACCAAGAGAAACACCAAGCCACCTCCACTATCAACCGCAGCGATCCAATTCCTGGTTTGGTGACCGTTTTGCCCAGAGGAACTGCAGACACGGAGGATGTATCGGTAATCAGACCGGTATCGCAGATCGTGGCCGATCAGACACAACAACTGTCTGTACACGCTGAACAACTGAACGGAATGGCTAGACGGGCAAAAGAGTATGTGGCGAATTTGCCGGTCCGACTAAGTGCTGCCGGATTGCAAGATCTACGCGACCGTTGCCTGGCTCGAATAGACACACTTATTCAGCCCGGCGCTATTCACCCTACCGACACTCTTCACGATTTGCAAGAACGTGTCAAATTTGAAATTGGGCAGTACGAGAACAAAGCCAAGCAGTCGTTGTACAGCTCTTCGGCGGACAAAGTCAACCATCTAACTGACCCGGTTCAGAAGAACAATCAGTCAACCGTGTCACTTGACAACCTTTTCTCTCCAACTGCCCAGTCGCCCAATGAGCCGCTGATACAGACTAGCACTACTTCGACTGGTAGGCA
>JASANB010001322.1:0-37168 GCA_030248155.1 Sabatieria punctata
GGTCCCAGAACCCCAAATACATGCAATATACAATGTACATAGGTCATCCGCTGATGGGGAGAGGGGCTGAGGATCTGCACCGGTATAAACAAACAATTTTTCCGTTCAGCTCACCTGAACGGAAAATTTGTCACAGCTTTTTCGAGCCAACAAACAACCTGATATTTCTTCCTGTAAATTTCTCAGCCACTAGAGTTTAAGACACTTATTCTGTAAATGCCACCTTCCCATAGGTACAGTTCCTTCCATGGTCAAGAAAGTTTAAACTTTCTACACCATTAGGTAGACCATTGAGAGGTTAGTGACAAACCATACTTGGTTTCGCCAAATTCCTCAGACTGTGTGAGAATATGCAAATTTTGTTTTCCGATTAGCACTGTTTCGATTTTTGACAATAACTTTGTACTTAACGGATGGATTGCGAAACTGACCACACCATTCGATTCCTCAGCGTTTTCTAGTTCAGAAAAAGTGAAATTTGAGATTCTGAACTGATACTATTGGTGGCAAAACAGTGGTGTGTGAACACTGTCCCAGACCGCGTCTACCTCCGGGATATTAGTCTTTCTACCATACTGCTAATTAGTTTGTCTAGTTACTGTAGATCGGGGTACTTGGTGGTGGTGTGAAAGGATCAGTGATGTACCCGTGCGGTAGGAAGAAAAATTGGCACAAAATGAGAAAAACTTATATAGATTATGCACTACAAAACGGCTCAACCCTTTAGATGTATGTATTTTTCAACATTTCTCTACCCAACAACCAGACCTCTTCAATATTTTAGTCCCTTGCAAAGTACTGTACATACCGGGTACGTCGCTGGAAAGGATAAAACCTGCTCTGTACTGTATGTTCGGTACGTACTTAGATCGGTAAAAACAATTAGGTAAGAGACAGAATTAATATTTGCACGGTATCCGTCCAACTTTTGCACCGTCAGATAATCAGGTTTCTCTCAGCTACTTTCATAAAGCCGCGCTAATATTGGCTTGTCTGTATAGCATGTAAAGTGCACAGATCAGACCGGCAGTTGTCTGATACAGTCAGGACGTCTATGTCTGTGGCTCTGCAGCTATAGATAGATAGTTTTTGCCGGCCCCGTCACAACGGGCCGGCTATATGTTGGCCCGCTCGTTTTTGTGATTCAAAATTTGCAATGGTTTTGCAATTTTACGCGAAACGGCTAAGGTATATTGTTTGTCTCTGGCCAAAGATGTGCTTTTTATTCCTGTTTTTGAATTGATCAATTAATTAGTGAGAAAATCGTGCAAATGTAATGAGCTCTATAGCCGCCTCTATTATTAAATCTGGGGTGGACGAGCGCAAGCTGGCGTCCCTTATCTGTGTAATCTAATCGCTTCTGAGCGCAGGTCTGCCATTGCGGCAAAGCACACGCTCCTGCTAGGTTAGCCTAGCTCCGTGCTTTTGCTGCAACGTTGAGCCCCTGCTTGACAGAAAGCCTCTCTTAAGGAGAGCTGCAGTTTCGACGGAGGCACACGACTCTGCTGGGTCCCTTCCTAGCTCCCGTGCTTTCCTGTCGCGTCGACAGCATCTGTTCCGACGTTAAACTGCATTTCTGTCGGCATTGGCACACTTCTTGCCATGTTTTCCCAGCTCCGTGCTTTTGTTGGCACACCTGAGCCAGCTAGTGCAGTGGCACACGAATCTGCTGGGTAGTTCCTAGCTCC
The DNA here is from genome assembly GCA_030248155.1 of Sabatieria punctata. Lineage (NCBI taxonomy): Eukaryota > Metazoa > Nematoda > Chromadorea > Araeolaimida > Comesomatidae > Sabatieria > Sabatieria punctata. The sequence continues at coordinate 1,689 of JASANB010001322.1, forward strand.
GTGCCTATCTGCCGCGTCGACAGCGTCTGTTCGATGTATGGCTCTGTTCGGTGTTAGTCGGCTCTAGCACACGATCTTGCTGGGTTAACTGGCTTGGTGCCTTTCCTGATGTCATTCTAATACAAAAACGATAAGGAGTAGCAGAAGTTTTGTGCAGAAAACGCTGGTTCAGAGATTGATTTGACTCAAAAGCAGCAGAAAACGCTGGTTGAGAGCTTGGTTTGATTAAAAAAAACAGCAGAAAAACGCTGGCTCAGAGCTTGATTTGACTAAAAAACAGCAGAAAACGATGGTTGAGAGCTTGATTTGACTCAAAAGCAGCAGAAAACCCTGGTTCAGAGATTGATATGACTCAAAAGCAGGAGAAAACGCTGGTTCAGAGCTTGATTTGACTAAAAAACAGCAGAAAACGCTGGTTCAGAGATTGATTTGACTGAAAAGCAGCAGAAAACGCTGGTTCAGAACTTGATTTGACTCAAAAAGCAGCAGAAAACGTTGGTTCAGAGATTGATTTGACTCAAAAAGCAGCAGAAAACGTTGGTTCAGAGATTGATTAGACTCAAAAAGCAGCAGAAAACGTTGGTTCAGAGATTGATTAGACTAAAAAAAACAGCAGAAAACGCTGGTTCAGAGATTGATTTGACTGAAAAGCAGCAGAAAACGCTGGTTCAGAACTTGATTTGACTCAAAAAGCAGCAGAAAACGTTGGTTCAGAGATTGATTTGACTCAAAAAGCAGCAGAAAACGTTGGTTCAGAGATTGATTTGACTCAAAAACCAGCAGAAAACCCTGGTTCAGAACTTGATTTGACTCAAAAAGCAGCAGAAAACGTTGGTTCAGAGATTGATTAGACTCAAAAAGCAGCAGAAAACCCTGGTTCAGAGATTGATTTGACTCAAAAAGCAACAGAAAACGCTGGTTCAGAGATTGATTTGACTAAAAAAGCTGCAGAAAACTCTGGTTCAGAGATTGATTTGACTCAAAAAGCAGCAGAAAACGCTGGTTCAGAGATTGATTTGACTCAAAAGCAGCAGAAAACGCTGGTTCAGAGATTGATTTGACTCAAAAACCAGCAGAAAACCCTGGTTCAGAACTTGATTTGACTCAAAAAGCAGCAGAAAACGCTGGTTCGGAGATTGATTTGACTCAAAGGCAGCAGAAAACCCTGGTTCAGAACTTGATTTGGCTCAAAAAGCAACAGAAAACGCTGGTTCAGAGATTGATTTGACTCAAAAGCAGCAGAAAACGCTGGTTCAGAGATTGATTTGACTCAAAAACCAGCAGAAAACCCTGGTTCAGAACTTGATTTGACTCAAAAAGCAGCAGAAAACGCTGGTTCGGAGATTGATTTGACTCAAAGGCAGCAGAAAACCCTGGTTCAGAACTTGATTTGGCTCAAAAAGCAACAGAAAACGCTGGTTCAGACAGTGATTTGACTGAAAAGCTGCAGAAAACGATGTTTACTCGCTGGTTCAGACAATGATTTGACTCAAAAACTGCAGGAAACTCTAGTTCCGAGCTGGTTCAGAGCTTTATTTGACTCAAAAGCTGCAGAAACCTATGTTTACTCGCTGGTTCAAACCATGATTTGACTCAAAAGCTGCAGAAAACGCTGGTTCATACCATGATTTGACTCAAAAGCTGCAGAAAACGCAGGTTCATACCATGATCTAACTCAAAACTGCAGAAAACGCCTGTTCATACCATGATTTGACTCAAAACTGCAGAAAACGCTGGTTCATACCATGATTTGACTCAAAACTGCAGAAAACGCTGGTTCATACCATGATTTGACTCAAAACTGCAGAAAACGCTGAAAAGCTGAAAAGCTGCAGAAAACATACATGTAGCTGGGTTTTCGGCTGGGGGGGGTTTCCAGATCCAAAATAGGGTTTCAGCACTATTTCCAAAGGGGGTTTCAGCGACCTTTTTTTGGTGTCCAAAAGTGGGTTTTAGCGACCTTTTTTGGGCTCAAAACAGGGTTTTGAGGACTAAAAATCCGGTAAAAATCCTGTCAGAAGTGCAAAAATTCCCTATAAAACCCTATTTATTGGTTTAAAATGTGCAGAAAATCCTATTTTTTATTAAAAACGTGCAAAAAACATGTTTTTGCTTTAAAACATGCAAAAAAGCTCTATTTTACTCGACAGAATAGAGCTAAAATGCGTATCTGGAACCCTATTTAGAGATTTTGAAACAAAAATTAGGGCACTGAAACCCTGTTTAGGGTTTTTGAGACCCAAATTAGGGCTCCGGAACCCTATTTAGGGCTTTTGAAACCCAAATTAGGGTTCCGGAACCCTACTTTGGGCCTCCAGAAACCCTGTTTAGTCTCTGTGAAACCCAAATTAGGGTTCCGGAACCCTATTTGGGCCTCCAGAAACCCTGTTTAGTCTCTGTGAAACCCAAATTAGGGTTCTGTAACCCTATTTAGGGTTTTTGAAACCCAAAGTAGGGTTCCGGAACCCTATTTAGGGTTTCAGAAACCCAAATTAGGGTTTCAGAAACCCAAATTACGGTTCCGGAACCCTATTTAGGGCTTTTGAAATGCTAAATTACGGTATATAAGTCTTGAAACCCTGAATTTTAGCAGTTTGTAACCCAAAATAGGGTTTTTTGCCGAAAATCGGGCCTGGGGGGGCTAAACCCCCCCAAAACCCCCCTCCTACATGTATGGCAGAAAACGATGTTTACTCGCTGGTTCATACCATGATTTGACACAAAACTGCAGAAAACGCTGGTTCATAGCATGATCTGACTCAAAACTGCAGAAAACGCCTGTTCATTCCATGATTTGACTCAAAACTGCAGAAAACGCTGCTTCATACCATGATTTGACTCAAAACTGCAGAAAACGCTGGTTCATATCATGATCTGATTCAAAATCTGCAGAAAACGCTGGTTCAGAGCTTGATTTGACTCAAAAGCTGCAGCAAAACGCTGGTTCATTCATACCACTATATCGCTGCTGACTGGCAAATGGGTGGCCGTAAAATTTCGAAAAGTCAAGCGGGCTGGGCCAAGCAAGGTGTAGCCAATGGTGAAACTGAAGCATTGACTCCTGCCGCCGGTCCTAACTCAGTCAGCAAAGCTGTACAGCTCCAGTGTCACAAGGCCAGTGAAGACCTTCTATCATTGGAGTATAACTAGTATGCATGTTGTGATTTGTATACTGTATGTATTGTGTCAGGCTTTACACTCTTTCTGCCATCTGAAAGTACAGTATGTTAAGTGTAAGTGTTTCAATGTAACGGTATTGTAAGTCAGTTCTGTTTGCTTTTGATGCTCAGGTCGATGAACGTTTTTCATTTGTTTAATCGGTTTTGTGTTTATAGTGTGCATGCGTATGTTTTAGTGTACATTTATAAAGTGTAGAACAGAATATTGCCTTCACTAACAGGCAAGCAGTGCGTTTAGATCAGCTTTGTTACCTTTGGGCCGGCTTAAAATTTCATAATTTTAGCCCCAAAATGAGCACTACAGTGTGTAATAGAACACCTTTTTTGATATGCTGCTTGTTTGCTTCTTCGTTAGTTAATAGTAGCACAAATACAGTCAGGCACTTAACGCCGTTTATGGCACCGACACCATATAAGGTGCCGGTACCATATATGGTACCGGTACCTTAAGGTAGTGGTACCATCTATGGTACCGTCACCAAATATGGTACCGGTACCATATATGGTACCCCCACCTTCGGGGCCTGTGGTGGTACCATATAAGGTACCGGTACCATATGGTACCAGTCTGTTCAGATTTCGTACCATATGTGGTACCGGCAGCCATGGCCATGGGTAGGGGTATCATATATGGTACCGTCACCATATATGGTACCGGCAGCCATGGCCATGGGTAGGGGTACCATATATGGTACCACTACCCTCGGTACCGGTACCATATATGGTACCGGCACCTTATATGGTGTCGGTGCCATAAACGGCGTTAAGTGCCTGACTGCAATAGCTAGAAAGCTCAGCGTTCCTCCAGTAACCATGGTTCAAGAGATGAATGCTATACTTGATGAAGAAGTACCAAGCAAAATCCAAGCCTATGAGTGGGTAAACTTTCCCAAAGTGGCTCAACCACAAGTGGGGGGACTGCCTGGAAGTGTGCTTGCAGTCAACTCTTGAATAATGGTCACTGGAGGAACGCTGATCTTTGTCTAGCACCTTCCATCCTGCATTTGAGGCAAAAGCCATGATAACGCGATTAGAAAACTGAAAACAGAACGAAATCACAGGTGCTGAACTTGCTCACTTTAGGCTGTTACAGTACCCGACTGAGTGGTTTGTTTTTGGCCGGCCACCGACCAATCGATCGGCCCATGATGCGGTCTTTCAGATGTGATCGATAACTAAAAGATCCGCCTCCGCAAACTAAGCGGGAAGTAAATTTATATTTTCCGGGACAACCGGTACGTGACCGAGAAGGTTTTGTAGAATGAATAACTCAATTACTCCTACAGAGTTAGAGCGCTTCATAGCAGGAGCCGGCCTGGCTTGCTTGTGCATCATCGGTCTATCAGTCTATGCCACTGTTCTGGTTGCGTTCTCTTTGAATCGAGGGTCGTTTAGCAGTTCTTTCTACGACTACATACTCTCTTTAGGAGTCAGTGATTGTCTAATGCTGTCAATTTTGCTTTCCTATGCTGTACCCTGTATGGTTAGTGGAACGTACATTTTTGGAGTAAACGGCGACAAGATTCATTCAACGGCTTCATTCTAACCATAGCCTGGTTTAGCTACCTACCTGCTATGGCCACCATATCTGTCAATCGCTATTGGGCGGTTTGTAAACCGGAAACTGTAGACAAATATTTCGCAGGCGGTTCACTAAAACTGCATCTAGTTTTGTTCTGGAGTTCCCCCTTTCTGCTGGGGTATGCTAATTATCCTTGCACGCGTTTTTATCCAGAGATGTTGAGCTTTGCGCCCGACCTCACACAAAATCATGTAATGAGGTCAGTGTATGTCGAAAAGGTCTACGCATTTGCTGTTTGTCTTTTGATGGTGGTGTGTTATGTGCCAATTTTCTTCGAACATAGGAAAATCACCGCTCAGGTGCAACCGACGGTTCATGTGAGCGAGTTGTTAGCGAGACAAAGACAGGAAATAAAAATAGCCGTACAATTTATGGGAGTGTGTGCGTATTTACTTATTATGGATGTGGCCTTTATCGTTCTACCCTTTTACGCCAGTTACTATTGGCATACGTACGTTTCGATTGTATTGTGGTGTCTGAATAGTTGTGTCAACCCGTTTATGTACTTGATAAGCAGTGCAAAGCTTCAAAATGCAGTCAGAGAGTTGGTTATGAAAGCCTAAATGAAATTATCGAGTGCCTGACTAAATGAAGCTTGATTATGACAGTTTGCAACGACAGAGTAAACAATAAAGGCTAAATAAAAGCAGTAAAAATCCAGCGTAAACACTTTGTTTTCTTCCTCTACATGCATATAACAAAAAGCCAATAATGGCTTCTAAAACCGAGCAAAAAATTATCGCGCACGAAATTGTAAAACATTCGGTCAGGCCCCGACGGTATTTCCCACCCCCTCGATTTTTCAGGCAAGTATTTTTTCAGCATTTTTTTGCCATTTTTTAAAATTTCAGACACTAAATTTGCTAAAATAACCTGTTAAACAGCACTTTTCAGCTGTATTTAGCGCAAATTAACGATTTTTCTACGATTTTTAGCCGAAAATTGAGATCATTATTGCGATTTTTGTGCTTTTTAGTACCCAATCCCCTCATCTAGAATTAGGGCTCAATCCCCCCTGTCGGTCCCAGAACCCCAAATACATGCAATATACAATGTACATAGGTCATCCGCTGATGGGGAGAGGGGCTGAGGATCTGCACCGATATAAACAAACAATTTTTCTGTTCAGATCACCTGAACGGAAAATTTGTCACAGCTTTTTCGAGCCAACAAACAACCTGATATTTCTTCCTGTAAATTTCTCAGCCACTAGAGTTTAAGACACTTATTCTGTAAATGCCACCTTCCCATAGGTACAGTTCCTTCCATGGTCAAGAAAGTTTAAACTTTCTACACCATTAGGTAGACCATTGAGAGGTTAGTGACAAACCATACTTGGTTTCGCCAAATTCCTCAGACTGTGTGAGAATATGCAAATTTTGTTTTCCGATTAGCACTGTTTCGATTTTTGACAATAACTTTGTACTTAACGGATGGATTGCGAAACTGACCACACCATTCGATTCCTCAGCGTTTTCTAGTTCAGAAAAAGTGAAATTTGAGATTCTGAACTGATACTATTGGTGGCAAAACAGTGGTGTGTGAACACTGTCCCAGACCGCGTCTACCTCCGGGATATTAGTCTTTCTACCATACTGCTAATTAGTTTGTCTAGTTACTGTAGATCGGGGTACTTGGTGGTGGTGTGAAAGGATCAGTGATGTACCCGTGCGGTAGGAAGAAAAATTGGCACAAAATGAGAAAAACTTATATAGATTATGCACTACAAAACGGCTCAACCCTTTAGATGTATGTATTTTTCAACATTTCTCTACCCAACAACCAGACCTCTTCAATATTTTAGTCCCTTGCAAAGTACTGTACATACCGGGTACGTCGCTGGAAAGGATAAAACCTGCTCTGTACTGTATGTTCGGTACGTACTTAGATCGGTAAAAACAATTAGGTAAGAGACAGAATTAATATTTGCACGGTATCCGTCCAACTTTTGCACCGTCAGATAATCAGGTTTCTCTCAGCTACTTTCATAAAGCCGCGCTAATATTGGCTTGTCTGTATAGCATGTAAAGTGCACGGATCAGACCGGCAGTTGTCTGATACAGTCAGGACGTCTATGTCTGTGGCTCTGCAGCTATAGATAGATAGTTTTTTGCTTCTTCGTTAGTTAATAGTAGCACAAATACAGTCAGGCACTTAACGCCATTTATGGCACCGACACCATATAAGGTGCCGGTACCATATATGGTGCCGGTACCTTAAGGTAGTGGTACCATCTATGGCACCGTCACCAAATATGGTACCGGTACCATATATGGTACCCCCACCTTCGGGGCCTGTGGTGGTACCATATAAGGTACCGGTACCATATGGTACCAGTCTGTTCAGATTTCGTACCATATATGGTACCGGCAGCCATGGCCATGGGTAGGGGTATCATATATGGTACCGTCACCATATATGGTACCGGCAGCCATGGCCATGGGTAGGGGTACCATATATGGTACCACTACCCTCGGTACCGGTACCATATATGGTACCGGCACCTTATGTGGTGTCGGTGCCATAAACGGCGTTAAGTGCCTGACTGCAATAGCTAGAAAAACTGAAAACAGAACGAAATCACAGGTGCTGAACTTGCTCACTTTAGGCTGTTACAGTACCCGACTGAGTGGTTTGTTTTTGGCCGGCCACCGACCAATCGATCGGCCCATGACGCGGTCTTTCAGATGTGATCGATAGCTAAAAGATCCGCCTCCGCAAACTAAGCTGGAAGTAAATTTATATTTTCTATGGGACAACCGGTACATGACCGAGAAGGTTTTGTAGAATGAATAACTCAATTACTCCTACAGAGTTTGAGCGCTTCATAGCAGGAGCCGGCCTGGCTTGCTTGTGCATCATCGGTCTATCAGTCTATGCCACTGTTCTGGTTGCGTTCTCTTTGAATCGAGAGTCGTTTAGCAGTTCTTTCTACGACTACGTACTCTCTTTAGGAGTCAGTGATTGTCTAATGCTATCAATTTTGCTTTCCTACGCTGTACCCTGTATGGTTAGTGGAACGTACATTTTTGGAGTAAACGGCGACAAGATAGTAGGCTTCATTCTAACCATAGCCTGGTTCAGCTACCTACCTGCTATGGCCACCATATCTGTCAATCGCTATTGGGCGGTTTGTAAACCAGAAACTGTAGACAAATATTTCGCAGGCGGTTCGCTAAAACTGCATCTAGTTTTGTTCTGGAGTTCCCCCTTTCTGTTGGGGTATGCTAATTATCCTTGCATGCGCTTTTATCCAGAGATGTTGAGCTTTGCGCCCGACCTCACACAAAATCATGTAATGAGGTCGGTGTATGTTGAAAAGGTCTACGCATTTGCTGTTTGTCTTTTGATGGTGGTGTGTTATGTGCCAATTTTCTTCGAACATAGGAAAATCACCGCTCAGGTGCAACCGACGGTTCATGTGAGCGAGTTGTTAGTGAGACAAAGACAGGAAATAAAAATAGCCGTACAATTTGTGGGAGTGTGTGCGTATTTACTTTTTATGGATGTGGTCTTTACGGTTCTGCCCTTTTACGCCAGTTACTATTGGCATACGTACCTTTCGATTGTATTGTGGTGTCTGAATAGTTGTGTCAACCCGTTTATGTACTTGATAAGCAGTGCAAAGCTTCAAAATGCAGTCAGAGAGTTGCTTATGAAAGCCTAAATGAAATTATCGAGTGCCTGCATTAATGAAGTTTGGTTTTATGACAGTTTGCAGCGACAGACTAACCAATAAAGGCTAAATAAAAGCAGTAGCCGTAAAATCCTACAGAAACACTTCGGTTTCTTCATCTACATATAACAAATGAGCAATAATGGCTTCTAAAACCGAGCAAAAAACTATCACGCACGAAATTGTAAAACATTAATGTAAAACATTCAGACAGGCCCGACACCGCCGATATTTCCCGCCCCTCGATTTTTCTGGCAAGTATTTTTTCAGCATTTTTCTGCAATTTTTACAGTTTCAGACGCTAAATTTGCTAAAATCACCTGTTAAACAGCACTTTTCAGCTGTATTTAGCCCAAATTAACGAATTTTAGCCGAAAATTGAGATTTTTATTGCGATTTTTGTGCTTTTTTAGTACCCAATCCCCTAATCGAGAATTAGGGTTCAGTCCCCCTGTCGGTGCCAGAACCAAAAATACCGTAACATGTATAGCTCATCCACTGATGGGGAGAGAGGTTGGGGATCTGAGCCCAAATTCTAGGGGGTTGGGTACTAAATAACGCTCAAAAACCGCAAACGCAGTTTTAAGCTAAAAATCGTAGAAAATATCGCTAATTTGGGCTCAAATACAGCTAAAAAGTGCGTTAGCGATTCTAGCAATTTCAGTTCAAAATTCTAAAAAATTGCAAAAAAAATTGCTAAAAAAATTTGTTGCCAGAAATATCGGAGCGGAGGTCGGACCAAAATCGGCTTGGTGGTGGGTCCGTCCGCCCTTAGTCGGGTGGGGGGACCCCCACCGGACTTCCTCTGTTACACGTATGCAGCCCCCTCCGACGGCGGATGATCTGTGAAATGTATGTTGCAAAATATTACGAAAAAATCGGCCTATAAATACTGTTCCAGAAAAATCAGAGGACGGAGGTGGAAAAATGTTCCTTTGCCTTTCCGGTGTGGGGTGCAAACAACAGTTACATTGTCATTCTGTGACACATTGCATTTTAAATTAAATGTTGAAGGAAAGGCAAACCAACCGCCTCAACAAGTCATCAACAATCACGTCAATCAATTTTGTCAGCGGCTGCTGCTGACGCAATAAACAACGTCACACAACAAATACACAATGTCGGTGCAGACAGAGCGTCGAATCTACTTTACCTTTTTACACCACCTGTCGAGCTACCGTATATCATCAGATAAGTTACGGTGTCGTATGCGCGAAATGTTGGCACCCGACCCCTCAAAAGAACAGAAAACCGGTTTTCTATATATGATGGCCGTCTGTTTGCGTGTATGAGTCATGCGTGAGTGATGTGATGCGTATAAAATGAGTGAGGACTACCATAAGTATAGAGATAATCAGGAAGAAATGGAGATGGACCAGGACCAACAGCCACCAGGGCAAGTGACCCCGCCGATGGACGAGCCCGATCTCAACGACCTTTCCGATTTACCGGATGCCGTCATCGTTACCAATGTGCCCTCTGCCGTTTTCTCTCTTGGAGCAAATGAGAGGGTACGTTTCTTTGTCTACATGAACCTATATAGAATAGGGGTTGGACCGGTGCAAAATTCCCGTAAAACGTTTTCGATACCGTATAGTAATAATAATATGTTCAAATGAGCGAGAATCTCTTCTCATTTGGGTTGTAATATACAATATCTATAGATAAATATGTCCCATTGCATATTCTCTGTCAGTTCATCGATTTGGCTCATCCAAATTTGGGCAGAAATAAACAAGGCAACCGGCTACATAGGCCGACTTATTGTGCAAGTTTTGCAGCGAAAGAAATTGCAACTCGAGCTGGTTTTATGATCCAAAAACTAAGAATCAGGGTGGTTCAGGGAAATTCTATTTTAGGTACTAATTCAAAGCGTATGGCCTTAAAACTTGCTACAGGAATGATTGATGTTGCCTGTGGGTACAACCAGGGATGTGAGGTGGGAAAAAAACACCGGAAAAAAACTGTTTTTTTTTCGGAAACCTAAGGGTCGGAAAAAAACATAAATCGCGGAAAAAAACTCAAGCTAAAAATAGCTAATTTACGTCATTTTTCGTTTAAAAAATGGACTTTTGCTATGTATAATAGGCCATACTGACTCAAAACTGTTAGAAAAACAACAAAAAAGACCAAATTTGGCATGAAAAAACAAAAATGCCAACTGCTGTAAGAAAATTTGCATATAGCGTTATTTATGGAACCTGTCAGGCACTGTTTCATGCCTGTTTCGTGATTTATATCAATGTAACACGTGTATTTCTGGTCTAACAAGACTGAGGAAGGCGCTAGAAAGCGTTAGGAATCATAAAAACAGCCTAGGATACTCAGAACTTGGGCTGGAGTTTTTTTCCGCGATTTAGGAAAAAAACCGGAAAAAAACTGGAAAAAAACAGGCCGAGGTTTTTTTCGGAAAAATATACAACCCTGGGTACAACAGTCTGAGTGGGAAGCCCTGTAGCTGAAATAGGACACCAAATTTTGCGAATTTTAAAAACATGATAGAATATCCAATCGTTAAGAAATCCGAATATTCTAGATTCAATGCACTGAATCAGTTGTTAATCAGCACAGATTTTAGCAGGAAGTTCGACAGATGAATGAACCTGATATCTAAACTCAGTTCCACATCCTAGAAGCCTATTCCACGGAAATAGAACATCTTCAGAATCGTCCTTGTTTTACGAAGAAAAGTCACATTTAACCATGTTTTTGAACTTGAAAATTTTTAGTGCCATTTGAGCTACACACAGGGGTGCCCAGTCGGTATGCTATGCCGAATGGCAACACCAGTCACTGCTGCCAGTTTCAGACCCATACTCTCTTGTCCTTGTTAACGTAAAAAATTAGGATGCCCGTGGACCACCCTGATCATACATGTGCATGGGGGGTGCCCAGGGGGGACAGGGGGGGGACGAAAATGAAAATCTACCAAATGTTGCTAGAGACTGCTAGAAAGCCTCCAGATGCGTTTTTAAGCCACAGAAATCAATTTTGGCAACTACGCAACTACGCACCCTTCCTCCAGGCAACTACACACCAAACCCGAATATTTTTCAAATTTTCCAGAAAATTTTCGATTTTTTAGCAATGTTTCTATCAGAAAAGTGGTTTTTTGGCAATTTTTTGTCGAAAATTTGATTTTTACCGCAAATTTTTGAATTTTAACCGAAAATTTCGAATTTTTAGCCAAAATTTTGGACAAAATTCAAATTTCCCGCCAAAATGTTGGGCAAAAATTCAAATTTCCCGCCAAAATTTGAATTTCCCACCGAAAATTTGCACCTATGTCCAGGCAACTACGCACGGAGACCTGGCCGTCCCTCCCTGAGCCGCCGACCATGCACATGTATGACCCTGATTCTTGGTTTTCAGCTCATAAGCCCTGAGCGAGTCAGAGTTGTGGCATCAAACTTGTACAGTGTCTACCCTGTTCTCTTGTTAATTAATCCTGAAAATTTGAGCCAAATTGATATAGAATTGACCGAGAACTAAACGTTAGAGTGAAGGCCAACAAATCCATGGGAGTTTTTTATCTGTATTATACACGCTAAATGTCCAACCTTCGATCGCTTAGCGGCACGCGACTATGTGAACGGAATTAATCAAATTTCACACAAATATATAGTACCAAGGTCAACTTTGAGGCCTGCCAATTCTGGGCAATATCCAACAAAACGAAAAGACATGCCTTTATTCAACAAAACGAAAAATCAGTGATTTTCAAAGTGGCAAACCAAAAAGCTTGCACTGAGCTTCATGAATAGAGATGGATGTTCCTTGGAAATTTTCCTAGGGGGTCGGAAAAATATGAAAAAAAAGGAAAATATTCAACCGAAGGTGCTGAAATTTTCGAAATTACTGGAAAAATTTTTTGTCTAAGTGGCATAATATTTAGTGTAAAGTAATGAGTCCTAAATAGGAGATCTCTATTGATTAAACGCTCTGACTGACCAGGAAACATGCATTTCATCAAGTTTGGCTATTGATGTCACAGTGACTCAGTTATTCCCAACTGCTATGTTCAGATTTTGTAAGGAATGCTAATAAACTCCAGATAAAGCTGGCACAGTTGGTGTAGTGGTTTAGGCCGCAAAGCCACTGTGCGCGATGTCGTGCGCTCATCCTCCCGGCGCAGCAAGTTTCTTGCCGCAAAGAGTTGGTCATCGGCACAAAGCTCCACCCAGGCCACCGAAAGCTGGTTACAGCGAGTAGGTAAAATGGGAACCGACTGGATCTGCCATTAGGGATGCAAATGGTATCCGGTATTATTTGGTATTATTCGGTATTATTTGGTATTTTCTAGGTATTTGGTATTATTTGGTATTTGGTATTTTTTTATACCAAATAATACCAAATAGTTTAAATAGCTAAACAGTTAGCATTTAAGCGATAAATTTTGCATATTTTGCGACTGTATACCATGTCAGAGCTCTTCTTGTTCAGAGTTTTCTCTTTATTTATAATTTACTAAAAGTTTAACAATGCAGATACGCAGAACAAGACGTCTCTTTACCGTTTCTGAGCAACAAAACAACAAAGATCAGTTTAGCTTATAACAACAACCATTCATGGAAAATTCTCAAAAAGTGGGAGGGGCCCCATGAAACGACACAAGGCGATTTTGGGGGAAGGGGGTCCGAAAAATCGGGATTTTGGAACGAAGTCGTTTATGGGCTGCCCCTTTATCGAGACCGAGCCTAGACCGCAAACGTCACAACGTGCGCCCATTTCCCGAGTAAGTGAAAAACCATCAAATTCTGCTCGTTTTCTTTCTCGGCATGACTAGATTTCTTTTAGATGCTACAAAAACTCTTCCACTGAGGCAAAACTTATATATTTTTGCTGAGAAAAACAAAAAGTATGACTTTGCGCTCATTCCAAACAGCTAGCGACCTGTTTATCAACTATTTGGAATTATTTGGTATTATTTGGTATTATTTGGTATAGAAAATACCATCTGGTATTTGGTATTTGGTATTTGGTATTTTTGATACCATTTGCATCCCTATCTGCCATTGCACTGAAGCCGCTCCAAAGCATGCCACGTTGGAGGAGAAGATCAATGATGTCAGGAGTTGTCCATGGAAACCGACTAGGCCTGGGGGCCTCTCTCACACCAAGCGGACGTTGGGAGCCGACATCACCATGACGTCAAAGCGCCAGGCACTCTCTTAGTAGTACCTGGCACCCAACAGCATGGCTGGAGTGGCTGGCAGTGATGGAAGGGAAACGTCCGAGATGACGAATCATGGGGCTGGCGAAATGGACCACATAGGTCTGATGGTAGGGCCGTAAGGCTCCCCGCACATCTCATCACACGTCACATCACATGGAAAATTTCTGGAAACAGACATAGTTGAAATTTGACAGGCATGTAAGTTAGTCTTGACTCTATATATCTATGTGAGATTTGGTTGAATTCCATTCACACAGCCGCCAACAATCCAATGTTGGGACACTTAGTGTGGGAAGACACTCCGTACATATATCCTTTTGAAAGCATTTTTACACACTCCACCCTGCAACCATCCGTTATAGATGGACGACTAAGCATCGATTTTCAGAGCGAATTCGAGTCTCTCTTTTGCCAGTTCGGCTCACACCAGTGTACGTTCGAGTACTTCCGCAGCTTCAAGCGAGTTCGGGTCACTCTCTCGTGTCCGCAGGCAGCCACGGCCGCGCGTCTGCATGTAGATCAACTCACCTTTCATGGACTGAAACTGAACTGCTTTTTTGCACAGGTAGATGAGCCTGAAAACAAATTAGTAGCGGTGGCGTTAGTGTCGACTCATTAAGTCCGTCCCTCTATTGATTACCGCCAGCTGCCGCGAGAGATTGTTGGCTTAATTAAGTCAGCGTGACCACTTACTTGATTTCACTCGGCGCTTGTTTTGATGCTGGCGGGACTGAATCGAGACCTGCACACACAAACGATTCGTCCCCTTTTGGCCGACCGCCCCTGAGCAATTATTCGGGAAAGAATGTTGTATTGAAGAATATGATAAAAGATGTAAAATTAAATTATATCTACATATAACAGGTCCGGGTCGGGGTGTGGGTTCTGGTATGGAGTTTGACTGCCAGGTGGGGGATGGGATCCAGGAGGTTACCTGGCGCGGGTTGGGTTCATTTGGGCGTGTCTCGTTTGGGCGTGCACAGTTGGGCGTGGTTTCATTTGGGCGTGCATTCATTTGGGCGTCTGTCGAAAATTTTTAGTAAAAAATGGAAGCAATCTCAAAAAGTTTATTCTAATTTGCTTCAGATATATACGGCAACAACTAGCGCTCAAGGTTCAGACTGGTGCCCACTCTACTGGTAAGGTTGGTAAGGGGGCAGAGTTTGCCTTAATTATGTAATTATGCTGCTGCATACTTTGCCTACGGGCGAAGAGCAGAGAAAATCATGGGAGTCAGCATTGACCTCTTCTCTATGTACACTGTTGGCCATAAATAAGACGGCCTGGCCTTTAAACATGTAGCACGGTTGTATGGCTTAATTAGGTGTTAAGTGTGTTGTCTTAGTTAAGACGATTGTAATCCATGACCCCACTAGTTCGTATAACCCTGCTCTCTGTGCAACGGATAACACCCTCATTTTTGAGAATGCTGATTTTTCACCTTGACTGAAACTAAAAATCCGTCAGATTTTAACTGGTTGTGCTAGAAAGCTGAGCTCTTCAGGTTCTTAAGCCCATATAAAGATTGGTCAACCTGCAAAATTTGGGAAAGATCCAATGAACGGTTCATGAGATATTTCTGTTAAAAATTGAAGTCTGAAAATTCGGGTCAGTTCATTTCGGAAGGGCATAACTCCAGGCTACAGAAGGCTAGCAGGCTAGGACTTGGCCAAAACAAACTCTTGGCAAAAATAATAGTCATGCAAAAATCTTTTCATTCGGTTGAAAATTGATGGAATAGCGGCCATTTGAAATTATTCGGAAAACTCGAAAAATAGCCAGGCAGTCTTTTTTCTGGCCCACACTATATGGTTTGTTTTTGGTAGATTGGCCACAAACAGGGTATGCATGCAGTAGGACTGCCTTGAGGCCTACATAGTTTCCTACATTTTATATAAAAAATTTTGACAGACGCCCAAATGAATACACGCCCAAATGAACGCACGCCAAAATGAGACACGCCCAAACGTGCACGCCCAAATGAACGGCTCCCACCTGGCGCAATGTTTCTGGTGGCGCAGAAAATCGTCTCTAGAAATGCGTTTTTTAGAACGTTTTAATTGATTGCAAGGATAAAAGCCGCAATTTTAAGCATCCAAATAATAGCGTGTAATAGCTACAGTAAAACCGTAAAATGGCAGAAAGAGTGGCTTCGAAAAAAACAAAACAAATTTGTGTTCTTAGGTTTCAGAAACGAAAACGGCAAATTCGGTTACGGAAGGCCGTTTAAGCGGATTCTAAGCAAAAAATTACTTATTTCTAAGCCAGTTTGTTAGTACTTCAGTTACTAAGCTCTATCGGGGAAGGATGTTTGACCTTTTTACGTTGGGGGCAGACATAGACAAAGGGGGGGGGCTGAGGGGAGTTGGCCCCCCCCATCAGGCTCTGATCTACCCCCCCATCAGCCGGCCGCTACTCCCATCACAAATTTGTGGGAAGAATTTTGTATAGAAAATTATGATAAAAATATGCCTGGAATAGGCGTAAATGAGCTTAGAATAGCTAATTTTAACTTATTTTAATGAAAAATAAGCCAAAAAACCCTGATTTTCGCCAAAAATCGGACTTTTTGGCTTACCACCCCCTCAGCCCCCCATCAGGCGCTCCTACCCCCCCCTCAGGAATTGAAAATTCTACCCCCCATCAGCCGAAATGCTAGCCCATGTCTGGTTGGGGGTAACCCTCTAGCAGACATGGGCTAGTATTTCGGTTTGGGGAGCCAAAAACATACATACATGTAACAGGGGGTCGTCCGGTGTCTGCCCCCACCCGACTTAGACCAGAATCCCCGATCGGGACGCCCCCACAGACTATTTTCCCGACACCTGCTACGATTTGTGACAAGTAATTTTTCATAAGTTTTTACATTTGTTTAGAATTTCAAGCAGTAAAATTGCTAAGCTCGCCTGTAAAACAGCACTTTTTAGCTGTACCTGAACCCAGATTAGCGATTTTTGACGATTTGTAACCAAAAATTGCAATATTTAGTGGTATAAGACGTAACCCATTCCCTCCCAGAAATTGGGCTCAGATGGGGCCCATCGGCCGATGGTCTATTACATGTGGGGCCAAAAACTCCTGCTAAAATCAAGGTTTCTGGTGTATTTTTCCCTAAAATAGGCGGCTTTGAACTCATTTTCATTGAATCTATTCTAGACATTATGTACCTTTACAATAATCTTCAAGACAACATTCTTCCAAACAATTACTGAGGGCGTAGCGGCGGCCTGACGGGGCCCTTGTCCGATCGACCAAAAAAGGGGTAAGCCCTAGCAGTACATGTCCTGGTTGCATATGCCATAAAGGGTATGAAGTGATTGTTATAAATAAATTCTTTCAGACATACGAATCGGGCCAGTCGGATTCGTACCATCTAGGGCCGCCTCCCTTAGAGAAGCAGTTTCTAATCAGTCCCCCGGCCTCTCCCCCGGTCGGCTGGGAACAGAGTCCGGAAGCTCGGCCCGTAATAAACTTCGACCTAATGGCGCGTCTGGCAGCTATGGCCCGGCCCGAACAAACCACCCAGATAGTGGAGGCGACTGAAAGTGGACCGGCAATCATTGTGCACCCCTGCGAGGACGTACAACCCGACTTGCTCTTGCCTCGGCCCAAAATACAACACACCAGACGGCCCGAGATGCCGCTGCATCAATATTGATCTGTTCACACCACAGTATTACTGTAACTTTGTGCTGTGTCAATATAATCTGTCTACTTTTTAAGTCGGGCATTTGTCGACGTTGTTTCTGTTAGCGGTACCGTTCGATTCAGTTGTTATTATCATTTATCTGATAATTCTTAAAGTTTTACCTTTCTTTTTTCTCATCTAAAATATGAAGAAAAAGTCTAATGACAACGGTACCTGAAATATCGATAAATTCCCGCCCAAGCGATCTAGTCGTCCGGCGATTCGTGCTTGATTGAGTATTATTTTTGTTACTGATAATGATTATTATTTTTCATCACAGATTCTCATAAAAATTATAACCACTTATCACAGCAACGCTTTGCATTGAACGAAAGAAAGTAAAGTTCACATTATTATACAAGTCAGGTTGACTTTTCAAACTGTCTCCATGCGTCGACTGGCTGTGTAGCGTGCTAGATGTAACTTCTGCAAAACGGCCAGACACTTGTGAAGCGCCGATAAGGCTCCTTCGTTCCATTTCTGCTGGTTCTTGCTGTAGACGCTGAGGTAGATGCCGAACAGGACGATTAGGCCCGCCCACACGTACCTGAATAAAAAAACACTCAGCAGCTAAGAACTGCGTCAAGTCATGGCCCCACTGTATTATTAAAAATACCGTATAGAGATGTTTCTTTCCCGGAACAAAATGTCGGCTGTAAATTTTCCATATATTTTAGTGTATTTGCCAGTGTTTAGTTTGTTCTGGGCAGCGAGCGCCATTGTTTAGCAGTCTGTATTGTAGAACAGAGACTTACTCAAAAGAGAATGGTTTAGCGAAGAAGACAAAGGAAAGAATGATGGTGACAGCCTTGCGACAGGTGGTGACCGTGACCGAGACCAAAGCTCCAAAACTCTTGACCAGCGTCAAAACTATGTTGACGCCCATAAACCCTGCCGTTGCGAAAACCAGTGCATAGCCGTACGTCTCTATCGGATGCTGCAACCGAACTAACCTCACAACCACACAACTGCCAACTGATAGTCATACATGTAACACGTCATCCGCCGATGGGGGAGGGGGGTTCGGTGGGGTCTGGCGCTGGCTGGGGGGTCTGAGCCAAAATTTTGGGAGGGGGTGGGCACTAAAAAACGCTCAAAAATCGAAAAAAATCGCAATTTTTTTGGCTAAATAGCGCCAAAATTCGCTAATTTGGGCTGAAATACAGTGCTGTTTTGCAGGCAATTTTGGCAATTTTTGTGTCTGAAATTGTAAAAAATTGCAAAAATTTCCTCGAAAATTTACTTGCAAGAAAAATCGAAGGGGGGGTCGGTGAAATCGTCTCGGGGGGGGGAGTCCCATCCGGGGGGCTGGCCTAAGTCGGGTGGGGGGCAGACCCCCCAGACCCCCCTGTTACATGCATGCTGATAGTATTAGTAGTGTTTTCCTGGTAGACATCGGGTTTTTCTGCCCCAATCCCCAACACTATTTGGGCCTTTACAAATCTTTAAAGCTCTATATCCCTGATTGGTTTTAGGAAGCCGTTGTTTGTGCCGATCAAATAAAAGTTAGCAGAGTTCAAGGGGTAATTTCAGTATTTACACTGAAAACCGATTTTTGGATAAACAATTACTGTGGGTGGCAGTATTGGGTTTTTCTGCGACGTACAGAGAAAAACAGTACCTCATAGAAGAACTTCATGCCCTCCCAGAGCTGACCACTGACCAAAATACCAACGAAAATATACAACCAGCCAAGAGAGTAGGAATAGAGTACCTTAAAGAGCAAAATTATTGTTCAGTTCAAACGCCCAATACTCTTCGCGTACGTACCACTTCAGAATTAATGGCGGAATGCTTTTTCATTGCTTTTTCTTGTACATTGCCTATTACGGCGTCAGCTACCAGTGCCAGTGAAATCATCACATAACCTGAATTTTTAATCAAACCTTTAGGGAAAACGAAAAATTTTTACTCTATGTACCTTTGACATGAAAGTTGGGAGAGACTTGACTGTCTACGAGTGAAAACCAGATCAAACCTCCACTCATACAGCAGGCAGCTAACACGTCGATAAAACCATATCGTTTGCCTGAAACACCACCGAACAGTACCAATTTGGCACCTGAAATTTGGAGAATATCTGGGAAGCATCGGGTGTTTTATGTGTCAAAATCTCATTACATTAAGAGTATCATCCTGAAGATCTGATTATTTGCTCTGCCATGTTCAGAAAGTCTTCATTTTCTAAAGAATATATCTTTTCTTAAAATCAAGACTTTCTGAACATGGGCAGAACAGATAAAATCAGATCTTCAGGATAATACTCATTTTCTCAAGACTGCGTCAATATTAATGCATGCAATTTCAACATAAAATACCTGCAGTTTAGTAACGATTCTCCAAATTTCAGGTCAAAATAATTGTAGAAATGACAGCAAAAAAGAAAATCTTCCGTTTTGACACTAAAGGTCATTCAAATTAGCAAATTCCGGATATTTTTTAATTTCTTAGCATTGGGTCGAGCCTGGGCAACGAACGTTTTAACAGACAAAATTTCCCCTATTTAGCACCTCTGTTTTAAATTTCAGCCAATTTGGTAAAAACTTTGTGGAAATAGCAGCAAGAAGAAATGTTTCCATTTCTTTCAAATCCTATTATGTAGCATACCTTGAATCAAGATTCCACCAATTAAAACTGGAATTAGTTTGCAGCATTTAAAGATAACTTGAGTGGGGTAGTTGAGATAGCCAACCGATGAGTTTGACAGACCCATCGTCCCCACCGTGTACAGCGCCAACTGCACGTAGGTGGACAGTGGGATCCTGAAAAAACTATCTACACAAATCACTATGCATCGTAATTCTAAAAAACTGTATCGTCCAGCTCCTTTATTGTCGATTTAGCTGGTTCTACAAAACGTCAGAACTTACTTCCTCTCGGGAGCTCTGTTAAGAGTGCGATGGACGTAGCTAAAGCAAGTGTAGATTGAGAACTGAACCAATGTCAGGTACCAGCCGAACGGCTGAAAGCCCGGCAGCTTGAATAACAACTCCTAAACAGTCAATTAAATGGATACACAGCAACACTACTATGTAGGTACCTGCATATAGCCATAGACTACATAGAACAGGAAAACACCAGCAGAACACAACAGCAATTGAACTGCTCTGGGTCTGAAACCAACACACTTTGAGGTTAATCGCAGTTGCTAAACCCTCTTCCCACCCGTTCGCACCCCCGAGACATTTTAACCCCGACTCTAAATACAAGTACCAGTACAAATTGAAGAACGAATAAAACAGGCTCAGATTGCTTAAAATTCACTTATGAGGCCTGGCGTTGTGAGAATTGCATTTCCAGGCGTCTTGGAGCTTTTTAAAAGGCTGTACCCCCTCCCTCCTTGGGCGAAACTCCCCTGGACCCCCATCTCCAGCCGACAGGCAAGCTACTCTGCCCTTCCCCGAGCCAGACCTATCACATGCATACCTGAAGCCGTGCGAAGAACTCGACAAAAAAAGAGTGTCATACATCGAATTACTGCTATTGCTATGTATGGTAAACTCACTGATGAGACAGATTGAATCCCAGTAAGTAAACCGTAGCCGGCGTCTCATCCTCCTTAAAAGGCAAACTTAAATGCAGATCTTTCGGTTTTGAGTCCGGCCGACGCATCGAGCTGTCCGAGTCCGAATCTGCCGGATCGGACTTTGCAGCTGACTGAAAACAGTTGCTTAAGCTCAGTTGGTATTATTATTATTATGCTATACGACCGCTTACATGGTGCGTAGGCACATCAAACATTGACCAAACAACAAATACGGCCGTAGGCAGCTTACCACAATGAGCCAGACAATAAGGCAGCGCAGAAAATATAGAATGAAATTTGCATAACTTCCGGAATATAAATTCAAATCTGCGTGTAAATCCAACAATGTAAAGAGAACGGAACTGTCAATTATAATGTATGCACTATTTTAGCCAGATACGAAGCATACATATACTAGTGGGGTCTGGGGCTTACGTTATAGCTACCCAAACGGTTTGTGCCCGTTTCCTCCTTTCCCGTTTCCTCTTTTCCCGTTTCCTCATTTCCCATTTCCTCTTTTCCCGTTTCCTCCTTTAAGAGTCCCGTTTCCTCCTTTTTTCGTTTTTTGCGTTTTAACAAAATTCAGACTGCTTTAGGGTTTTCTATGATGTTATAAGAGCGCCACGCTTTACTGCTCTGCTAGTATTGCATTATTATAAGACTGCTTTAATCTGTGCTTTCCATGTTGTTTCCGGGCCTAGCGGGGCCGGCCGGCGGCCCAACAAAGGCTGCCCAACAAACGCGATTAGATGGGCAATTACAAGTGTAATTACTAAGAACAAAAGAAATGTAAACAACTGGGCAGTGTGAGTGAGGTCAGTGTGGTGGTTTGTGCCCAGTTCCCACATTCCTGAACCTAACCTCTAAGCCTAAGCCTGAATCTAAGCTCTAAGCCTAAGTCTAAACCAAACCTCTAAGCCTAAGCCTAAGACTGAACCTAGCCTCTAAGCCTAAGACCTAAGCCTGAAACTAACCCCTAAGCCTAAGTCTGAACCAAACCTCTAAGCCTAAGCCTAAGACTGAACCTAGCCTCTAAGCCTAAGACCTAAGCCTGAAACTAACCCCTAAGCCTAAGCCGGAACCTAACCCCTAAGCCTAAGCCTGAACCTAAGCCTAAGTCTGAACCAAACCTCTATGCCTAAGCCTGAAGCTAAGCCCTAAGCCTACGCATTGAGCATTGTTACATAGCTACATATTCTTGTATATTTTACCAGAGTCCTATAGTGAATGTTATTCGTTACGCATATTTTTTCATAATTATTGAATAGAAACTTAATCAAATATGGTAAAAAACCCCTTAAGCCTTAGTCCGATCTGCAAAATTATACGAGACTTTTGTTGATTTATAAATGTGTTTGAGTCTGTACATCGTTCGTATGTGTGCCAGTTAGAACTAAGCTATTGTAACATCATAGAAAACCTTAAAGCTGTCTAAATTTTGCTAAAACGCAAAAAAACTGAAAAAGGAGGAAACGGGACTCCTAAAGGAGGAAACGGGAATGGAGGAAATGGGAAAGGAGGAAACGGGAAAGGAGGAAATGGGAAAGGAGGAAACGGGAACCTGCCACCCAAACCACACCTCACGCCCCTACCCTCGGGGACCCAACCCGAAAATACGTTTATGTAGTAGTAAGCGGCTCCAGTACTAGCAAACTGGCTCAGAAACCACGAATTTTTAACTTAAAAGATATGGTGTTCTAGAAGTCTATTTTATTATTTTATGCAAGCGTTTAGCTATTAAATGCGATTCTAAAATTGTACTTTCTAGCGTTAGTATCAGACATGGGCAAAGGGGGGTTGCTTCCCTCAGGCTGTGACCAACCCGCCCCCCTCAGCCGGCCGCTACCCCCCTCAGGAATTTTTTGGAAGAATTTTGTATAGAAAATTATGATAAATATATGCCTGAATTAGGTGTAACTGAGCTCAGAATAGCTTATTTTAACTTATTCTAATGAAAAATAAGCCAAAAAACGTTGATTTTAGCCAAAAATGGGACTTTTTGGCTTACCATCCCCTCAGCCGAAATGCTACCCCATGTCTGGTTAGTATTAAATAAAAAGTTCGTTGTGGCGATGTGGAACTTCTGGACCTCAGGCGGTTGTTATGCGTGCAAGCAACTTGGTAAACACAATCCAATGTGAAAGCCAAGGAAGATTTTGTAAATACTATTTTAGGTATCTTTCGATAGACCTAAAATTTTATATCGAGCCGAGTAATGACAATTTATAGAATGTATAAGCGATATAATACAGCTTACGCTTACGGCGTGTTAATTAGCTATTACAAAGCACTGTAGATCGGTAATAAAATCAAGGTACCACTTACAGTGGGCGACCCGATAAAAACGAGCCAACCAGACGCACACATCAAAACAAAAGTTTTATTAATTTTTTCCAACTTTTGTTGTTAACAACCAGTCAACAATAACGACAGCAAGAGAAGGAAGCAAAACAGCTAAATCCTAGTTATTCAGTCTCGGATAGAATCTTCTTAGGTCTTCTGACTGTTGAAGTACTCGTGCAGAACGTTGTGGGCCACGTCTTCGTTACCGTAATCCTATAATAATTGAAAATTCAAGACCCAACACAAACACATCAATAAGAATGAGACGTACCTTGACCACGCAGCAGCTACAAGCCACCACTTTCCTGGCTTTCCCTTCCTTGTCGTACTTGCAAAGTCCCACCCACTCGCCTAGCGTTTTCTTGTCTTTCACCTAGAACAAACCGACTGCAAATATACTGCACCGAATTTTAAGTGTACGGTACTTTGATACTACAATAGACCTTTCGAAATTATTCTACCCCACACATGTAACGGTGCAGGGGCGTTTCGCCCAGTGAGGGGGGTCCAAAATTTCAAAAATCTCCAAGACGCCTGGAAATGCGTCTTAGCACGTTTTATTTAACAGGGTTCATACGGATCAGGGTTTTCCAAATTCCCTGACTTTTCCCTGACCTGAGTCAGGGTTCATGCGGCTTTTGTATAGCAAAATTCCCTGACCTTTCCCTGACTTTTCCATGACCAAAGTCAAAATTCCCTGACCAAAAAAGGGTGAGGAAACCATACATGTGCATGGGGGGTGCCCAGGGGGGGACAGGGGGGGACGAAAATGAAAATCTACCAAACGTTGCTAGAGGCTGCTAGAAAGCCTCCAGATGCGTTTTTAAGCCACAGAAATCAATTTTGGCAACTACGCACCCTTCCTCCAGGCAACTACGCACCAAGCCCGAATTATTTTCAAATTTTCCTGGAAAATTTCGATTTTTTGACAATGTTTATATCAGAAAAGTGGTTTTTTGTCAATTTTTTGTCGAAAATTTCATTTTTACCGCAAATTTTTGAATTTTAACCGAAAATTTCGTATTTTCAGCCAAAATTTTGGATAAAATTCAAATTTCCTGCCAAAATTTTTGGCGAAAATTCAAATTTCCCGCCAAATTTTGAATTTCCCACCGAAAATTTGCACCTATATCCAGGCAACTACGCACGGAGACCTGGCCGTCCCTCCCTGAGCCGCCGACCATGCACATGTATGGAGGAAACTGCAACCAAACTGAGAAAATTTGAAAAAATTAGCTTTGTAAAACACACTGAAACGGTATTCAGATGGTAAAATTCTGGTTTAAGTAGTAGTATATAAAGTCAGAAGACCGATCTTCAAAAGGGTGCTCTGTAAAGCTCTGACAGGCCCGTTTGGCGGCGAGATGTTTCTGATGCTATCAAATTTTTCCCTGACCAGACACCAAATTCCCTGACTTTTCCATGATTCCCTGACTTTTTTTAAATTCCCTGACTATTCCATGACTCCCTGACTTTCCAGGTCCCGCACGAACCCTGTGAGTGCTAAAATTCCCTGACTTTCTACAAGCAAACTTATAAAACAGTAAATGTTTTCAAGCACCTAATTTTCTGATTTCTTTTTACATCGACAGATATTTACATAAACGGTAGCATATACAATACTTTTCTAAAAGCAAAGGGTGAATTTGGTATTAAAAACTAATCGTATTTCAACAGGTATTCCGAGCGTTAAGTTAACAAGAATTAACAGTTTCAGGGTTTGACGAGGCCTGGTTGGGCCGCAGCCTAACCAGGGTGAGAAAATTTTGAAGAAATAGCGTTCAAAAACACACTTAAAAGGTAGTCTTGGCGTAAAATTAACCGGAATTAACAGCTTCAGAGTTTGACGGGGCTGCCTGACCAGGGCGAGAAAATTTTGAAGAAATAGCTTTCAAAAACGCATTTAAAAGGTAGACTTGGCTTAAATTAAACCGGAATTAACAGTTTCAGAGTTTGACAAGGCCTGGTTGGGCAGCTGTCCAACCAGGGCGAGAAAATTTTAAAAAAATCCCTATAATTTTCCCTGACCAGATCTTAAATTCCCTGACTTTTCCCTGACCATTTTTAAATTCCCTGACTTTTCCCTGACCTCTCTGACCCGTATGAACCCTGTTTAATAACAAGGCTAAACATGTAACCCGTACTACAGACATGGGTAAAGGGGGGCTGAGGGGAGTTAGCCAAAAAACCTTGATTTTAGCCAAAAAATCGGACTTTTTGGCTTACCACCCCCTCAGACGCTCCTACCCACCCAGGAATTGAAAATTCTACCCCTCTCATTGATTTGAAATCAAATTTGGCGTTTCCGCTGCTGATATTTTCCGCTGCTGATATTTAAGAGAAATCAGTGTTTTTGGAAGCCCTTTGTTCTCATTTTTTGCTTGTTTTTACCTCCAAAACGCAGTTTGGCAGCTTCAAATAGCGATTTTTAGCGTCCTTACTGAAAAAACGCATTTCCCGGCGTTTTGGAACTTTTTGAAATTTTGAACCCCCTCTGGGCGAAACCTGACCCCGCGAATTGACGGAAAACCCCCTTCCCCAAGCCGGCCCAGAGTTGTTACATGTATGCCCCTGACTGTGCCCAAAATTCTTCTCACTAATCTGTATTTTCTTACCCAAAAACTGGTGCCATGCATGTGTACACCTGCTGTCATTTTACTACGAGAAAATTTTGAGTAATCAGCCTTCAAAACCGCGTTTGAAAGAAAAGCACCCTCAGCATGGAACTAACATTTTAGCAGCTTCAAAGGTCTGGTTAGGCCACTTTCCAACCAGAGCGGGGGAGAAATTTTTGAAAGTTAGCCTTCAAAAACGCACTGATGTGGACTAAATTATTGGCACTAATCCCCGCTGCTTCTACAACCTACTGAATGCATACTATTATGGAGTGATGCCTAAAATTTCTCATGACAAGACCCAAAATCCCCAACTTTCCCCGATCACCTGACCAACACGAACCCTGTGAACACTGTCACTCAGCTGGTCCTTAGGAAATAGAGACAAAGACTAGGTGGACTTAAAAAGCAGTCAGTTATTAGAATACCTTAATTAGCGGGATGTTGTGTTCGGCGCAGAGGGCCTCCACCAGTTTCACGTACATCGGCTCGTCACAGTTCTCGGCCAGCACGCAGAAGTGGGCCTGCCGTCTGAATTTATATTTTACAGTATGCGCCAAAATGTCCACCCCTCTCTCGAACTCTACTCAAGTGATCCGTTCTCGGTCAGTTCTTTATCGATTTGGTTCGAGTTTTCATTTCTATTAACAAGATAACTGGGTAGATATTGTGCTAGTTTGTGTCAAAATTCTAACCCTTCCTGGTTTTGTAACCCCAAAACTAAGAATCAAGGTGGTCCACAGAAATTCTATTTTTCGGCAATTCAACGAGTATGGGTCTGAAACTTGTAGGAATGGTTGTTATTGCCATCGGACGTAACATACTAACTGGTTAGCCCTCTAGATCAAGGGGCACCAAAATTTGGGAATTTCAAAGACATGACTAATTGTGACTTTCCTTCGTAAAACCAGTAAAATGGAACAGAATTCAAATAAATGTTCAGTCATTTGTCGAACTTCCTATGATTGTAGGAAGTTAGGATTTCTTAACTATGGGATTTTCGATCAAGTATTTGAAATTCCCCAATTTTAGTGCCCTTTCAGATACAGGGCTGCCCACGCAGTATATTGTGCCCATTGGCAATTCCAATTATTCCTACAAGTTTCAGACCCATACTCGTTGAATTGCCAAATAAATAAGAGTTTCCGTGGACCACCTTGATTCCTAGTTTTCGGGTTATAGAACCACACGAGCCAGCATTTTTGCACCAAACATGCACAATACCCAGTTACCTTGTTAATTAATCTATACATTTGAGCCAAATCGATAAAAAATGACCGAGAACGAATCGCTTGAGTAAAGTTCGAAAAAGGGAGTTGACATTTTTGGCCCATACTGTATTAATTTGCGATGATAGTAATAAAAAAGTGAATACTTGTCGAGAGCCTTGGCGGCCTCGTGTAGTCCCCTGGCTAGTCCGTCGCAGATCATCGACATCTTTAGCACTTCCTTCAGAGCTGTCTGAACGTCCATTGTGCCTGCCGGAGCCGACGAGGCAACAACTGGAACATCATCTCTGAAATTTACTTACTACTACAGTCAGTTATAGTACTGACATCATACATATGCCAGGCCACCACCGCACTCCCCTCCTTAAAATTCAAAAATACGTGAAATTTGTTAATTTCTATGCCAAAAGAATGACGTCAAAAACGGAAACCTTCCATTTTTGCTGTCATTTCCACACATGTTGGCAAAATTATCTGAAAATTGGAGAATTTCTGCAAAACTGTAGTATATTTGACGTGTTTTCTCAAGACTGTGTCAATCTGAATGCATGAAATTTTAACAGAGAACATATCCTACAGGTTTGCAGAGTTTCTCCAAATTTCAGGTAATTTGGCGAACATTCGTGAAAAAGACAACAAAACGAAATGTTTCCATTTTTAACGATATACTAGGTATTAAAATAAACAAATTCACATGTTCTTCAATTTCTCAGAATTGGGTCCACCAACCTGGTGCGCCCAACTTTAATGCACAAAATTTCCTATTATGGTGTGGGACCTGTGTTTCAATTTTGAGCTCATTTTTGGTCACAATTTGCAATTTGCGGAAATGGCAGCGAAAATAAATGTGTTGATTTTTTAGGCACACTGTATTATTTTTTATTTCAAAAGTTGGTAAAAGTTAACAATCTATGTCCCTCAGTGGCCGGCCAAATCGATAATTGGCCTGACGGACACGTAAGTGTAGGAGACGCTTCGGAGGGACTGTTGTTTTCCAAATATAACTAGCCCTATAATATAATACATATATAAATACATAGAAACCAATCAGTATTATTATCGGGTACAGCGGCCAGAATAATTAGCTTAGATTTAGCCGGCACCGAGGGACCTAGATTATTTTATTAACTTGTGCCCAAAAGTTTTCCGACCAATTTTTCAATTCTAGCTAGTGATCGACCCAAATTAGGTCCGACTACTCACTCTAGTATAAAAACTAGGCATAAACTAAGAAGTCCAAACTAATGACAACAAACAACTCACCCGCCTGCATCAGACATGATTGGCGTCCTCCTGAAAAAATTAATGAGACCAGATTAATGAGCAGTCTGCAAAATCGTGCAAAGCTGATCTACTTACGATGATTTCCGATGGGTAACTTAGCTACAGGCTCACCAACTCTTCACCGCATTCGACTACTCGATCGAGTGCACGGAAAACGTAACTTTCTCCTCCGCGTCCTAAATCTCCGACCGTTTACGGAACTGCTTTGCCGCGGAATAGTTTGCCTTTGCCTAACTTGATATTCTAAAATTCTTAACCCGGGAACAGCAAGCAACTAATTCAAAGTCTATAAAACCAATTCCAATCCCACCCACCTCAGCTCTAAAAACTCTGCAATGTAAAGTTCAGTGTCTCACTCACCCACAGCCCAAAAACTTCAAACCAAGTTTTAGCTGACTATGCCTCCTAGTACTAAAAGATTGTTCGTCCATTTTTTGCCATATCGGTTTCTTTCATTCGCTTTTCTAAGTAAGAGGGGGTCCGACCGCCCGGGGGGTCTGTCTGACACCCGACCTTCAGAGATGATTTTTCCGACCCGCTCCACCACTTTCTGGCAAGTAATTTTTTCTGCAAATTTTTACAATTTTTAGAATTTCAAACTCAACACTTTTAGCTGGGTCCGCACTGAAGGGCACATCTGTGTAAGTGGAGCCTGATTCCTAAATGGAATATATGGTAGTTAAATAATTAAAAAGTGCGAAATGGTATTACGTGTATTGGCCCATTCGGATCTTTGTTGATCGACGGTCGGGAATCGAAAAAATTGATGTTGACCTGAAAAATTAATTTAAAATTATCGAAAAGATTAATCGATAATTTAGGTTTAGAAAACTAAAAGTTAGTAGAATTTCTTAATGTGTGCTGCTTTCCTAAGTAAGTAGTACAGCAGTAATTAATTTCCCTGTTCTTATCTAAAATAAAAATTGTGTTATTTCTAACGATACAGAATGTAGCAGTACCGTACCTGTACGTACGTACCCAGGGCTATAGGAGTGGTTGGTACACCCTTTCTGGCCGAGTTAGGAAAAGATTTCGTCGAAGTACTAAAACTGTTAATTTCTGCTAATGCTCAGAATGGCTTTTAAGCTCTTTCTCAAAGTATATTTTCAAAATTTTCTCGACCTGGCTGGACAGTGGCTCAACCAGGCCTCTGCAAAATTTTAATCGCAGTGAGAAACATCCTGCCTGCATCACTGTAACCAAGAATGCACATAGGAGTAACTAGAATGTGCCACTCAGCGGCCGGCCTAGTGTGGCACCATAAGTTCAGGAGGGGCCGCGAATTTCTCGATTCGGGGTCTCCTCAGGTATTGGCATTGGGTGGGTATTGCGTTTTTAGGCATTATTCGCACTCTATTAATAATAATAAAAAAGCTGTATTTGAACCCAAATTAGCGATTTCTTACTATTCTTAGCCCAAATTGCGATTTTCGAGCTTTTGTTAGTACCCAACCGCCCTCTTCTAGAATTTGGGCTCGGCAGACTTACCCTGCGGCACAAGACCGCACCAACTCCTTCCTCATCGTCGGATGATCTGTCATATGTATGGATAGTTCCATAGTACGTCACTATAATTAGATGAAAAACTGCAGTAAAGAACTTTCCCTACATTAGTAATAATAATAATGTGTTCTACCTACGTACTGTGCAGAGCAGAGTTCAGTGTATGTGATATGCCTATAAAACGTTGCACAAATGTTTCATATACGCACTGGTTCAGTTTGTACATTGTATGTAGTATCAATCTCCAGTCCGAATAGAACACAGAGAGCGTCAATTCTGAAATATACCATCATCACAAAGTCAATGATTGCATAAGTGGACAGCATTCTGTCGCACAACGTCAGGTTGCGTAGTTTAGTACCTAAAAGACCGTGAGATCTATACAGCGCCGGTGTCATGTACTAGATTCACCCCCGTGCTAGATAAACCGGGGGGTTAACTTAGTACGCTAATGAACCGTAATTTTTATCCCCCCGCGTACTAGAATCACCCCCACGCTACTCTCTGATTGAGAGAATGACCTTTGACATGGCCTTTGAACACACGTCAATAGCACCTGTGGAAAACAGACACTAGTAATTACCATTAAACAAAGCACAAGGTACCTGAGACTAGGGTTGGTAACTGGTACACTGATAAGAAGTCTAATTTAATGCGGACTAAGTTCTGTAAGGTTCGCTTGCCTTGTGTACTGTCAGTGCGTACGTACGATGGAGGCGTTAGTTTATCAGCAGTTGGTAAATTATGTTCGGGAAAACGAGTTCCCCGACGGTTACACAAAGGATCAAAAGCGAGCGCTCCGTAAGAAGGCTGACAAATTCTGTTTGGAAGGGACAGTACTCTATTGCACAAATCAGTTAGCAAGGGAAGCGGCAAGATCAAGCTTCTTCAAGTCATCAGAGGAGACGGAGAAAAAGACAGCTTTTTTAATAAAGGAGCTTAAGAAAAAATGTCCGCAAAAGCACTCGGATGGGTGGAAAACTGGATGCCAATTGGGATGGACCATTCACAATTGCTGAATCGACTGGAAAATGGACTTTTTACGTTGCGTAAACTTGAAGCAAAAATTTGCCTCTACTCGCCTCAAACGCTTTCTTGGGGCTCCTTACACAGAAGCAGACGGACCTCTTACTAAACCACCTAAACAATGACAGCTCACATAATTCTAATTGTGCGTGTTAATTGCATGTCATAAAATAATTCTATTGAGTGAGAGAAGTGTGGGGGTTAATCTAGTACGTAGGGGGTGAGTCTAGTAACGGCAAAAAAAGCTGTACTATATTTAACCGGGGGTGAGTCTAGTACGCAAAAAGGCCGTACCAAAATAACCGGGGGGATAACAAACAAAGGGGTTAAGTTAGTACGCGGCACCGGACCCTAAAGTTAAGCGCTGTTTATACTCCTACTGCAGTAGTAAATAGAAATTTTCTATTTCCTACTGCAGTAGGTCGCCGGAGAGGCGCATTTAGTTGCAGTTTTTTGCAAATTCAAAAGCATTTGAGGTATGAAGTGGGTTTCTGGGCACCGGCAGAACATTTTTGTTTTTAGTCCGTTCAAAAGACTTTTTTCAGCAGAAAGCAGCAACATTTCACTTCCGACGACAGTCGGTCCGATTTTTTACGCCAAACTTGAGTTCCACTCCAAGCTTATTAATAAAATAAGACAGATAGGTGTTGTCAGATATTGCAAAAAAGTCAGATGTTACAAAAGCTTTTGTCCATATCTTCGACGATCACTAACAAAACGGTCGAGCCTGAAAACGTTTCTGGTGTTGGTGTTGAATGGTTGTTGACGGGTTCTGGTTGTGCACCTGACGCTAAAATGTTTTCTGCTGCCATTCTGGTGCCTTTCTCAGGTAAATCAATCATTTCATCGTATAGCTCGTTCGTTGATATTCGTTGAGAATTGAGTGAAAAACAGTTATTTTAGTGAACCCGAAAAAGTGGAGAGGACATTTTTTTTGTGCACTACTGTATATGCCACCACACACCACATTTGTGAAGCAGGTTAACTATTGAAGACAACTACGTATTGAAGAGAACATAGACCGTTTGCTGGTTCTCCTGGGTTTATCTTAGCAGGGAAGTCTGCATAAACCTACTGTTGTGTGCTAGTCTGCTTTCCAAAGATGTCCGAAAATACACAGGTAATCTTTGTTAATGTGCAGTTGTTGATTTTTGTTGATAAACTTAAACTTCACGCAGTTCTGGGCGTTATTTCGCTATGTGCCAAATAGTGTACCCGGGTACACTAACTGGATCAGATTTTTGTCAGCGAAAATGCTAAATGCCAGTTAGTGTACCCGGGTACCCAAAGCAGCACTCTCCGGTACCATAAATGGCGTTAAGTGCCTGACTGGATTAGGTTACAAATACCGTAGGAGTGGATGTAGTGTCGCACGAGTGGATGTAGTGTCGTATTATCTACAAAACTTGCTTTCTTAATCCTATCCAAATCTATTCCTGCTGAAAAAGGCGACTACACAATGCGAACACAATCAAACACTCACACAAAACAATCAAACTCTTCAGTACATACTGTTATACTTGCATCAGTGGTGAACTCTGTTACAACTGAGAGGGGCATCTAAAAGCCTTTATACAGTAAAGCTCTATACTGTATGTCCAGAACTGGCGTTTTATTTCTCATTACTATATGTGCGCTTTCTGAGCGTGCGCTTATGGGAAGTGCGCTTATAGGATGTGCGCTTATCACAGGGAAAACGACTCTGTCGACACGGTTAACACGATCTGCTTACACGTCAAAAGTCATATTTAGTCATGTTTTTGAAATTCCCCAATTTTAGTGCCCTTTGAGCTACAGGGCTGTCCGCTTAGTATGTTATGCCCAATGGCAACACCAATCATTCCTGTAAGTTTCAGGCCTGTACTCCTTGTATTACCGAAAAAATAAGTTTGCGTGGACCACCCTCATTTCTAGTTTTCGGTTCATAAAACCAGTATGGGTCGGAATTTTTGGCACTAAACTTGCAGTATATTTAGCCAACCATGTTGTTAATTTTTGCTGAAAATTTGAGCCAAATCGGTAAAGAAGTGACTGAGAACGAAACGTTTGAGTGAAGGCCGAAAAAGCGATTGGACATTTTTTATCTATACTGTATAACCGTCTGGAAATCGGCTCGCTTAACTATGGGACCAAAACTTTGGGATCGAATCTATATTTTGCCAATGAGAGTTGGGACTTCAAATTTTCGGGTACTTTTAGAGTAGTTTAAGAATTTTTGAAAAAAAAATGTTTTTCGACCACCTTTCGACCCCTCTAGCTCGTCTGGAACCCCCTAATATAGGTTTTGTATTTCAAATTATTGTAGCGCCCTTTTCAAGCTACAGCTATAGGCTAAACCCAAACTTTAAATGGCTGAAAATCGGAAAAGTTTCAAAAAATTAGAAAATTTGCCATGGACATGAGTATGGGTACCATAATATAATATATTAAATGGTGGCAGTACCATAAACAGCGTTAAGTGCCAGACCGTTTCTGACCCATATTCTTTTAGTTACCGAAAAAAATAGAATTTCTGTAGGCCACCCTTATTCTCAGTTTTTCAGTCACAAAACCAGTACCAGTTCAGGGTTCGTGCGGCTTTTGTATAGCAAAATTCCCTGACCTTTCCCTGACTTTTCCGTGACCATTGTCAAAATTCCCTGACCAACCAGGGTGAAGAAACTGCAACCAATCTGAGAAAATTTTACATAATTGGCTTTATAAAACGCATTTAAACGGTACTCAGAGGGTAAATTTCCGGTTTAAGTAGTAGTATATAAATTCAGAAGACCGATCTTCAAAAGGGTGTTGTGTGAAGTGCTGACAGGACCATTTGGCGGTGAGATGCTTATGCTGCTATCGTATTTTTCCCTGACCAGACACCAAATTCCCTGACTTTTCCCTGATTCCATGACTTTTTTTAAATTCCCTGACTTTTCCATGACTCCCTGACTTTCCAGGTCCCGCACGAATCCTGAAGTAGCGATCAGTAGTAGGGGGGGGGGGATATGGCGGAGAAAACCAGTTTCTGCCGTCCGCCCAGCCGCCGCCAAAGTCTAGTTACAGTGGCCAGCACGATCTTAAAGTAACCGATCGGTCTCAGTTTTAAGTGACCAGTCGGTCCGGCCGTCTCTGTGCACAGTTTTAAGGCTACCGTTCGGCCTTCTCTGTACTAGTTTTATAGCTAGCTGTCGGCCAGCGCTACGCAGTTCTACCCTTCGGTGGGGGCGCATTGGCACAGTTTTATAGCTATACAAATTCTATCGCTCTGAACAGTTTTAACGGACCGGCCTTTCCCCCTACCAGCTGTATATAGCTACGATTCTGTCCGCCAGTACTACGCAGTTTCAAGGCTACCGTTCTGTACTTGTCTGCCCAGTTTTATAGCTAGGAATCTGTATGTCGGCACTAAACAGTTAAGATTCGGTGTGTACGCAGTTTTTGGCGAAACTGTACTAATTGCTCTCTTAATCTCAGCGCTTCGGACGCGAACCACCGGGCGCCGTTTCTAACGAAAAGGCGCTCGTTGGCGAGTAAAGCAAAGACAACTCGTTACCAACGTTTATTCAACACCAACACCAACAACCAAACCTAGTCTAACAAGTCAATAATGTCGTCCCCAAAGTCCATCCTAGGCTGCTGTTGTGCCGACTTCTAAAATACAGTAGTTTTACATATGTACATTCATAAACTAACTTACATTGCACATTGTTCTCCAGGGCCGCTCTGATAACCGGCGGCAACACCTGCTCGCAGGATGCAAGCATTTCCTCCCAATTCACCGCCCGACTGATCCCGCTCAGTTTGACCAGTCGGGCGGCGTTGACGAACAGGTCTCTCTGTACCGGCGAGAGCGTATCCCACCGGCCGTTCCACGCCTGGCAGGCCTCTTCGAACGTTGGGCGTTCGGTCTCGTCCGACTGCCTGATGGCGTACACCATAAATAGCGTGTATGGTCGTACGCGCATTGCCTGCAATAAAAATTGCATGTCCCTAGTTAACATTGGAATAAATTTGCAACTTTATTTATCCTTTTAGGCTAAACGCTCAAACTAGAGAACTGTAAAGACAAAAAGAGAGAGTATCTAACAGCCAGAAATTTCTAGTCAAAACTTTTAAAATCTACGATCGGTTAATTTCACACAAGAGTATGTAAAGCTCAAAATTGCAGACACATAAAACAGTCAGACAAGGGCCCTACCAATAAAGGAGGAGATTGACACGACGCGGTGGTAAGGACTTTAATCTAGTAACGCACGCAGGCCAAGACTGACGTCTATCTGGGCTAGGCAGAGACCGTAGGTGTGACCCTAACACGTAAGTAATAGAAATTAATATATGACTCCGCGCGCATGGGTAAAACGCCACATAGGACAGAGATTATCCCAGCCAGACATCTTTACCGACTGACTAGTTTGTTTTGACTCGCGCTTATGTAGTGACCCTATCCGTCCTTCAGATTCCGACCCCTCCTGACCTGTCTATAATAACATTAGTACGCCACCGTGTAGGGCGCGAGAGCGTATATCGTAATATAGATATCGCACTGCGCTAGAACCGGATGCTGAACGCAACAAAATCCTATGACAAGCGCACTCGAAACTAAAACGAAACAGTAGCACATTAGATCGTTGCTCCGTACGGTCGGTCGTACCATGCTCTATCGTCTGTTCG